>JAQFYM010000875.1:0-46403 GCA_034694785.1 Agrenia bidenticulata
GAGTTTTGTGATGACTTTTTAAATGGTCCACGAATTTTTTCATCTCAAAAGATTTTGTGTTACAGGTACTAGTTCTGATATCAAAACATAGTATTGGTCTGAAATGAATACAAAAAAAATTCTATGTTCTCTAAATTTATGATGTTTAGGTCTCGTGTAAACGGCAAGTTTTTCGAAATTCGGCCGGGCCAAAGAGTTGACACGAATATTTTACTAGAATGGAAGCACATTGATATAATTTCCGTACCGATATTCGCAGCGAGACAAATGAGCTTTCACTGCTGTAGATTTTATGGGAATTTTGCAACCCGACTCAAAGTATTTGCACGGTAGACGTATGACATATTTCTGAGCCAGTCGTTCAGCAAATCCACATTTAAACAATGCGTCCTCCCCACAGATTCCACAATTCTTAACCTTGTCCGAACAAATACCACAAACGATGTGTCCATTGTGACAGCTCTGAATAGGGGATACTGAAAATTCGAGACAAATGGTACACTCTAAATCTGCTTCTAAATTAAATTTTTTTAAATTATCCTCCATATTATGAATTTTTTTCACTTGGAATATTTTTTCTCAAGGCTTGCCTTCCTAAGATCTAAACTGGTAAAGAGTATTTAGTCTTATCAATTGTACTTTTCATTGATTTCATAAAGAGACATGAAGTGTACATAAGGATAGTAGACAGGTATTAAGCTCAGAACAACATTAAAATAAAAAATTAGAATGATACTATGAGACGAGGTGGACTGGAACTGCATGAGAAAGACTAGCGTTGGGAACTCGACGGCATCCAGAGTAAATCTACATATTGAATAGCAAGTAGCATTCTAACATAGTTAAGGGGGTTAGGTTAGGTTGGGTAAGGCTCCAAATGTAATCATTTACCAATGTTAATGAATAAACAAGGAGTAGGTAAATCCCGAGTTTAGTAAGGTGGTCGAAATACCCATTCCATACTTATAATTTGGACACCAAAGTCCCCTCATAAATGTAAATCTGATTCATTATCATTATCAAAACTAGATAACACGATTGCCCGGTGAATTGCTTAAGTTCAAGCAACACATAACTCTCGGTTTTTTGGAGTTACATAAATACTTTATCGTAAAATAAAATCCTCCCTTGGCTCAATGTTTTATGTTTCAGAAATGCTGGTGATTGTTTTCCAATCCAATTTAGTTACATGCCAAAATATAAAATTGACTATCAGATGGCAAATAAATATTTATTATAAATCCCCAAAATATTTAGTTAAAATTTACGAAAAGCAGGGGAAAATATTTATTTTTAAATATTTTACTCAGCCAAATTAATGAAATTCATAACTATTGAAGACAAGCCATCGGTGCCCGCTATAACGGGCATCGCCTAGATTGCCTAGAAAAAATAATCAGCCATCGGAACCGCCATTATGAGCATCGCAAGAGACGTCATCAAAGTGCAGGGGCACTGTGCAATTTTATCATAGAGTCGAGCGGTAGATTCAACTGGTAACAGACACAACACACACACAGAAAACCTTGCCCAATTCTTAGTTAGATGGACTCCGGAAGGGCTAAATAGAATTAACAGAATTCGTCTGAATTCGAAATATCAATCTTAACGTTTGCTCCTCATTTGCTGCTATGGATTCCTCCATCAAGGCTGTAATCGTTTTTAATTCTATGCTTACATAATGACCCGACGCAACAACTTTCTCGAAGGTGTCGAATTTGTGGAAAGGCAGAACTGGGAACTTCCAGGTTAGCTCAGCCTGTAAACGAACCCATTGACAACAAGTTATCAGAATTTCAAAATCTGAACTTTTAAATTTTGAATGATTTTGGATGGGGAAAATATATTACATTTTTAGATGGCGAGGTTAGTTTAGTTGTGTAATAAAATTTGTCCGCATCAGTGTGACCTCCAAGGACAGTCATCCAATGACAAAATGCCGTTTTACCAAGCACTGAATGCGACAAGAAGTATTGGCTATTAGTTTCAAAAATCTGGACAGGATATGGCCTAACTGGAAGTCGATTTATCATTTTTTTTTAGATGAAAATTTTGATTTTGAATTTAATCCCGTGAACTTTGAGGATTTTTATTTACCTACTGTACAATTCTCCAGTTTCGCATTCCAAAATTTCCAAATCCTTCTATATTCTCCGTCTTTAAAGTTTATGGTAGGAGTTTTGTGATGACTTTTTAAATGGTCCACGAATTTTTTCATCTCAAAAGATTTTGTGTTACAGGTACTAGTTCTGGTATCAAAACATAGTATTGGTCTGAAATGAATACAAAAAAAATTCTATACTCTCTACATGAATGATGGTTAGGTTTCCCGCAAGTCTTTCGAAATTCGGCCGGACCAAAATGAGTTGACACGAGTATTTTACTAGAATATAAGCACATTGATATGATTTCCGTACCGATAATCGCAGCGAGACAAATGAGCTTTCATTTCTGTAGATGATATGGAAATTTTGCAACCCGATTCAAAATTAGTACATGGAAGGTTCATCGGATATCTCTGAGCTAATCGTTCTGCAAATCCACATTCAATCAAGACTTCCTGGCAGAGACCACAATTCTTGACCTTGTCTGAACAAATCCCACAAACTATGTGTCCATAACGGCAGTTGTGAATTGGCGATACCGATGGATCGAGACAAATTGTACATTCCAAATCTTCTTCTAAATTCAACTTTGAAAAATTATCCTCCATATTCTTGTGACTTGGAAAATAATGGAGTAATTAATTGTTACTTCAAATGAGTTAGCTATTTTCAGTTAAACTTTTCAACCAAGAGTATGGAAAGCCGATGATTCATACTAAACTCCCGACTAAAATATATCAAAATGAATGAATTATTTACACACGATACTCCCATGATGAATATAAATCGGAATTCATTATCATTATCAAAACTAGATAACATGGTCCTCCCGTGAATTGGTAAGTTGAAGCCGATTCGCTGATTCGATGATGATTCGAGATTCGCTGTCAGTCAGGATCGAGGTAAAAAAAATCGTTGATTTTCCCCCGTTCCCCATGGGGATCGGTAAACCACTTGATAAAATTTTATGTACCTTGATTCTGACAGCCTGTGTTATAAATAGGCCGATATGTAATAAAGTTCAGGTTAATATTTGTGGTGATGTTTTTTCGAATCCAAGTTGCATGCCAAGATATTAAATGGACTATTTTCAGCTTATTAAAACTAAACGTTAATTAAAGTTTTGAAATTTGATTTATTTTTGAAACAACGATTAATAATATTACATTTCCCCCTAACTATCAAATCACTAGATAACACTCGGCATTAATCATCGGCCACTCCAAAGAGCTACCTTTGATCCGTACGAACATGATAAATTCATTACATTATAACTATTTGACTATATTATTTAAATACAATCTATGCATAGACACTGACATTTCGTGATTTTCGAGACTGTGGACATTTTAACATTTAACCACGTGATATGAGACAAGAAGATTAAAATATTTAATTATATAATTAAGTAGACTTTTCACGGTATGGGTTCCCTTAAACTCTTCCGAGTTGTATAGATAACACGATTAAAATAGTTTGTTAGTTTAACTTTTAATTTCCTTCTAAAAAACTACAACCCTTTGTTGAACAATTATTTTAAAACTTAAGAGCTGAAAACATTGGACGTAAATTGAGACTGGATTCCCAAGCGAGAATCCTCTTGACACATTTATGAGTAAAAGGTAAGGACGGATGTCTGATTCCCACGGACCAGAAGGAACGGAGGCATTCCAGACGTAAGGGCTTCCAGCCAGGCCATGTACAAGGGGGCTGAGACGATCCCCTTCCTTGGTATCGGCAAAGTCCTGGAAAAAATAAATTTGGATATGAAATACATAGCTTTATAGATGCACTCGATCAACGGGGCTATTTGAATGACAAATCCCGACTACGTCCACAACCCGTGTGTACTCATCTTATTCAACGAGGAGGAGGAGGGTGTTTAGGAATTCCAGGAACTCCAGAGCAAAGATCAAAAGTCAAATAAAACTCATGGAAATACTAGGGCATTGAAGGGCGATGAGGACTAGTCCCCCGGGGCACTATGGGAACCATCCAAGACCACTCTAGATGGTTTCTAGGGTTGTCGTAAGGCCACTGACCACCGGTCGGTACTGGTCACCTGGAAGGCGTATCTAACAACTAACTAAGGTAACAAAACCCGGTCCCGGGTATTGTTACTGACTGCACGTTTATATTTTATACCAACCGGTTGGTCCTGAGGCCCGGTTATCAGCCCCTTCCAAAAGTGAAAGCCGAGATGATGGAATATATATGTACAATGACTCTAATCCGATTATAACGTCTCAGGTATAAAAAAGATGATGTGCCCAGCGCATCTACGAGGACAGTATTATCGTCCCGGCTTTTGAAATTAAGGAAATTGGGCCCAGGGTCTTATGAATAGGCCGGGAGTTCTCCAGCTCTCTGTGAGATATAATTCAAAAATAATTCTCCAATGCTCTCAATCTAATAGATAAGGGAATCTAACACCATTTTCATTAGACAAATTGGCCCAGGAGTTCAAGGAAAGAGGGGATGGTGACTTTGTAGACTTGTATAGGATTTTGTACAAAAAAAAACCCGGTGGGGTATCCGGAGGAATATATTAGTGTTAGAGTATCAATCAGACTTTTTTGTCAAATAAATTCCAGGCTCTTGTGCATATTATTTAAGCCTAGCACTTTGAGTCGAGGTAATCTTGAAGAATCAAACCTAATTTTACAAATTCACGAGCTTAGATACACCCGACCCAATCCAATACTAGAATACCACCACCACTACCTGCACACTCCAAAAAATGTCGATTCTACAAAAGGAAATCTTTTGAACTAGGAAATGGAGTCAAAATTCCTCGTAACTTAATCTCAAGATTCAATATATTACGAAACTAGAACTCTAGAGTTGTACGCAGTTTTTTATGTTCTTACTAGGGGATGCACAGGCCCGTTAATAAGGCACTATTGATAACGACCTTTCTGAAGCTGAAACGTCAATGTTTTTGGACGATATTATAATCTTAATTTCCGTCCTGTTTACTCTTGTTAAAAAATGACATGAGATGTTGAGATTTTGAACGGTTTAGTAGTTATATAAGAATTTGTCGGACAGACAGTCAGACATTTTTAGGGAACTAGACAGAGTATGTATGTAGAAATATTCCTGTATACCTTTTTAAAGACTGTGGGTCGATGTTTTCGACAGTACTATCAATTATAATCTTAATGTCTCTTTAGTCTCGTTTTTTAAGGTATTTTTGGCATCTGCAAGCCCGTTAATAGGCCACTGTTGATAACGTTGTTTTTCAGGTCAATGGTTTATTTTTCGGTAGTATCCTAATCTTAATGTCTCGCCTTTTATACTCTAGGTCAATGAATAATAAGCATCAAATAGTATTTGAAAAGTACTACTTAAACTAGCTAACAAGCAGCTATTTAAAATGATTTGTATAGTGAACCTCTAAACAACCCTAATAATACAAAACTATTGAAAAGAACCTTATCTAAAAGGTCAACCGGCATTTTTTCAGCCCATCAGCAATGATTGAGGAGTTGTGAAACAGACAGACAGACAGACATTTTTATGTAACTATAAAGTAGACACATTCACACTCAAGTTTTTTTCTCATATTCAATTTGCCCTATTGAAAAGAACTCGAAGCGTTTCCCCTTGTGTTTATGAATTGGAAAAAATGTATTCACCTTCTTTTTGTTGTTGAAATTGGGTGCTCCTTATATTTCCATGAATAGGATAACATAAGGGTGTGAAAAGGTAAGGGGGGAAGACTGACGGATAGAATCATTTGTGGAACATGGGCTTTCCAAAGTTGAAAACTACGGCAACTCGTATTTCTATCACAAGCCAGAGAAAGGAGTCGAATTTCCACAGTAGTGTAGACCCTATGGATATAAACAGGGCCGGGTTGTCCCTATACACCCGGATTTTGTGCGACGGGTTCTCGGTGATTTACGCAGAATGGAAATAATTCCTTGTAAACTACAAATTAGTGACAAAATGACGCCAAGGGGAAATATTTATAGCCTCTCCTGGACATTCCAATTAGTTGGGTGGGATACTGTCTCCTAAACGTTTCTTTTGGATTCTTTTAAATTATTGTCCGACACTTTTCCTATACATTTCTTAAACTTGAAAGAACTTCAGAAAAAAAATTTAATCCAGGGGAGCCCTATCAAGGTCAGAAAATGTGACCCCAATTACTTAAGAAATATTTTGACCCCTAGGATCCTCGTCTATGTTAATAAAAAATACAAGCACTAAAAAATAGTATCCCTAGTTTCTATAAAAAGTCCCGGTGTTGAATCGAGGCCAGAAAAAATTGACACTGGTGAAGTTGGGAATAATTTAACATGTATGTATTTGACCTCGATCGATCTATGTATTTGACCCCCAGGATCATGGACAGTTTAATCTAACGTCCACAGTGCATACCAAAATAAAGAGCCACACTGTCCAATAGTTAGTCCGTATCCTGTATAAATAGTCCCGACTCCCGGGTGCTAAATAAATAAAGGGGAGAGAATCCCATGAACTTACATCACGATGAGATTAGAGTTCTGCGAATGTTCCAGTAGCAACTCCCGAAGGCGGAGGTGCCGATTGATCTTTTCCTTGATGTTCGTTGACATGAGCTCCGAGTCATCAATTACCATGTCGGGGTTATCTGAAAGTAATTCAAGAACATATATGAACACCTCTCGACCTATTATTTATCAACATGGCAATATTGAATCTCTCATAAAGCCCATTAGGGTAGACACGCAGGTAGCACGAATCTCTTGGGCCCAAGAATTTATCTAATAATTCTTAACAAGGAGAGAAGCCAATGAAGTTCGGTGGGCTTTTTATGCTGAGAAGTAATCAGGAAATTAAGTAATTAACTAGACTCTACAGATTCTATGTAGTTCCAAGAGTTTCTGGGGCTTTCCGAACACTCTGTAATTAATAGATGGATGTGTTGGAGAATCGAGACTTTGCTGAGAGTGAGGAATTGGATGGACTACAAGTTGTTCTGATTGAGAATATTTAATTGACTGTGGGCTATATGCTGCGTTTCAAATCCTAGAACTTGTGAGTTACTAAGTCGTTACAAGTTTACCGTACAGGGTGCTCTTATTGATTTTCTAGGTGCTTATCGAAATCCCTGGATAAAAATACGCGTAGCTAAACTCAGTTTCGCTAACAATTTATATCTTCGGCTATTTCAAGCAAAAATGACGCAGCCTGTACAAGTTTAAATTGATATTTGTTGGGAATTTAAAATAAAATGAGTTTATACTAGCTCGGGATTTAAGGGGTAGAGTGAGATATTCTTCTATGATATTTTTTGAGATATCCTTACGATATGGCAATTTCTCAAGGAGCCCCGAAATCTATGACGGTTTCTGAAGAAATGCACTGAATTTCTTCATCTCTGAAAACAATCTGTGAATTCTAGCAAGAATCAATCCTTAGGATCCCGCAGATACACCATACAGGGTGTCTGTCACTTGTATCGAACCCCAAATCTGTACGTTTAATTTCGATTCATTTGTCCTGACTTTGAAAGATGATGCCCCATAAACTCTACTGAACGCTCCATATGTCCCTAAGAAAAAAGTGTGGGATGTTGAAGAAATCCTGCTCATCTCTAACTCTGTAGTAAATAGGATTGAATATTCTCAATTTAGTTTAATCCAGCTCATTTGCCAAGATCCGTACGTGTAAAAGAGTTGGAAAGTTTATAGAGAGGGGAAATGATTGAGTAAGAAGAAGAAGACGAGCTAAATTGAGCCCCCCAGAAACTCTCGATCTCTGAAGATGCGGAGGAAAGTGGTCCGAAAACTTTTACACATTCAGATAAGAGTGATAAGACACGAATTGTAAAACTAGTTGAGAAAGTGGAGGCACATTCTACGTGTCTTTACACAGGAGGGGGGAACATAGACCGCAATTCTATATACCCGACACGTGGGTGTAGCTTAACAATCAGGACATGAACAATATGACCATAGAAGGGCAAGTTATCCATTCCACACTGCCCTTAAGGGACTGCGGAATCCAAGTGGGCATGCGGGGCAACCGAATCAAATTAAGGCAGTGGGGCTTAGTCCAAGTCCAAGTGTTGTTGGCGGTTGGGAAAGAGGAATTGATAGGGGCAGTGAGTCTCTGTCTAGCGAGGGGCAGGGCTAATCCAAGTGGGTCAATAGGCAATAGTCCAGATAAATCCAAGTGGGTCAGTGTGTAAAATGAATTAAAGAGGGTCAGGGGATTCAGATGAATCCAATTAGGACAGTGAGGCAGATTTCGAATGATTCTGTGGGCTTGTAGGGGGAAGGGGGTACTCCAAGTGGGTCATTAAGGCTGAGGGCCAGAGGAATTCAAGTGGTGCTGTGGGACGGCTGATTTGCCCATCAATGGACATGACTATCGGTGGATTTTTTATCCGCGCTCAGGATTGGGTAATAAAAATAACAAGGAAATGTTTGTGAGAAGCTTAAAGGAGATAATAAATCAGGGAAAGTCAATCAAGTGAGATTGTTTTAATCCAAAATCTCATTCCTGTCCAGGAGGGCCTTAGCTTAGACGTGTTAGTCACAGGTAGACGAGTTCGGCTTTCTCAAGTCCCAATTTACAATTAAACATTCTTAAGAGGAAGTCCAACATTTGCTCACAAGATTTTGTCCTCGATTTTGCTTGGGGGAATCTCCTATGGCAAATTCGTTGAAGATGAAGAAGAGGAGATTCTCTCTAATCAATTCTAAGCGTCAAATGGTGAAAGAGAACTGGAGTTTTAATCTTGTCTTTTGGAGTACGGGGTGCGGCGAGAAACTTTATACTGTTTTCGATTTTTAAACAGCGTGGGATCGGTGTGTAAAATCAAGTGGGGATTTACGATTGCGGTAAATAAGTCACGGTATTAGTCTAATGTCAGAGCAGTGGGTCAGTATTGTTTTACGAAGATTTAATGGCAACATAAGAAGTACTGGTGGTACTAGCTAGATACAGCGTTTAATCATATCTTTAAGACCTTTGTGCCCTAACCATTTAATTTAATTAACACTCAGTTCAATCGTACATTCAGGGCATAAATAGCGGTTAAAGATACCATGAGTGGGTAAATGTCATAAATAGGTTTTGATTAGTGGGGAATTTCCAATCACCGCCCTAAACACTGCGCGTTTGATTTTAAAGTTGAGATTAAATATCTCTGAAGCATGCCAACAGTGTCCAAACCTCCATTTTTTATCACCCTGTAAAGTTTCCAGGGGAAAAAACTCAACCCAGCATATTTTGATGTTCATATGGAATTGTCAATTTAAAAGAAGGCTCACAAGCTCCTTTGAAGCTGCAGATGACATGATTCCCTCTTCTCCGTCACATAATAAATATTATAATACACTTCCTACTCAGAACACACTACATCCGAAATACGCTTATCCTTCAAATTGACATTCAAAAGAAATACAATTCAAAACTTACCACTGCTTTCTCGGTCCCCCCGGAAGTTTTTAATTAACGAGTCAAAGAAGGCTCGACTAGACCCTTCTGCCCGCTTTGTGATATCCGGAATGACGATAAGATCCGAATAATCAATCCGGAACTTGGATAACAAAGATGCCATTCTGTAACAAAAAAAAATCAAAAGTTCATTACATCCGTCTAACATCGCCCCATTTTAAACCCACAGAAGGCTTTTCATAACACTGGAAGAAGGGGTGGTCTGAGGTCGTGGTTAGCTTCATTAGTGATGGGTATCTTATGAGGGGGGAGGGGTGAAAATCCGAATTTTGCCTATGCCGGGCCCTGGGTATCGAAACTTTGTCTATATAAAGAAAAAAGTTGTAAAGAATTGTATGCCAGAGAAAGTTGGATGTAGAATATTAAAATGCCCTTAGAATAATATTTTAAAAAATTATAGAGAAGAAGAAGAGGAGGTGAAAATCAAAAGGGCTTGACTTTAAAAACGTCAGCATCCCCTTGTGAGACCTTGTGCCAAAAAAAATTATAAAAGATGGAGGTGATTTGGTGGCTTTGATCTTTAGTTTTTTTTTTGTTGAGAGGATTCCAAATTCCAATTATGGGAAATGAGGCTGGTTTTGACGATGTGGCTTTGAAATGTGTGCAATCATCTCTGGCTCTTGTTACAAGTCGTTAAAACAAAATAGGGACACAGTTCAAAGTTGAGGATTCTAATTTCTAATATCTACTCAAAAGCTGGATGACGTAAATTTAAAGATTTTTTCCGCTGACAATGGCAACTGCTTTTGATTTCCTAGAATTTTGAAAATCTCTTTTGATAACGATGAGACGTCTGTAAAAGTTATGTCGCTATTTGATCTACTGTCAAGAGTGGATTTTAAAATCTGTAGATTTCGAGATCAATCAACTCCCTAAGTCCCAAACTGAGCATGGAAAGTGTGTTTCTTTCTAACTCAGCAAATTTCTAAAGCTGTCAAGAATAATAGCTGAAATAAATTAATACCCGATCTGTAGGGCAAGGGGTATTGAGATACAAAAGGACTTCAAACCTGTCTAACCCAATCTCTTTCAACTTGAGCTCCAAGACAATCTCGAAACCTCCAATAAATTTATAATTATTCCAAACCTTATGTGGAAATCTTTTTAAACTCCGGGGGGGGAGGCTATGGCATAAACTCTAAGAATCTAAGAAATTACTGAGCTATAAATAATTTAAAGTCCACGGTATTGGCTGAAATACCTTGGGCGTATAAAACTTTAATTCCTTTTCTTCAATTTGAATTTCTACATGGCCAGCCACACGGACCCTAACTTCCTAGATTTATTTCCCCAGAATCTGTCAGCTCAACCAACCCGACCAAAGAAGCAATTAATTTTTTTTTCAAACCCCAATTTAAAAAAAACTGCACGACTGGCACAACAAGACTGCAGCCCTCCGTCTCTCTCCGTATCTCTCTAAAAGCCTCCCATTAAAATAAAATATAAATCCCATTCCTATTTTAAGTAGTTCATCCATCTAATTCTGATCGCCCTCTCAACTTTGACACCAAAATCTTGCCCCCTCCTGCCCGTCTCAAGTCCAAGGGGTTAAAACTTAAAAACAAACTTCTCAGGATTTGGGGCACAAATGCTTCTGAAATCAAAGGGGTCAAATCTTTTAACTGAACTTAAGGGGCAAAGGGGCACTAAAGCTAAAACCAGGCAGACTGACCCTCTTGAACTCTGGGCTGAAATGGGCATTTTATGTGAGATGGTCCTTGAGGGCTCATGGTACAAGGGGGCACTAGTTCATAGGGGACAAAAGGAACCTCTGGATTTAAATTGATAGGATTTTCTTTAAGGGGACAGGGGACAAACGACTCCTTCTGAAAATGGGGCATAAACGGGCTTCTTATGTGCCCCTTAAAAGCCGCATGGTACATCAGGTACATGGGGCCCTCTAGCTCAAAGGGGCAAGGGGCAACTCCGGGTTTAAATCGATGGGATTTTCAAGCTGCGATCTACGAAGTGGTTTTAATGGTTTAAACGATCC
This sequence comes from Agrenia bidenticulata, assembly GCA_034694785.1. Classification (NCBI taxonomy): domain Eukaryota; kingdom Metazoa; phylum Arthropoda; class Collembola; order Entomobryomorpha; family Isotomidae; genus Agrenia; species Agrenia bidenticulata. Next base: position 11,557 of record JAQFYM010000875.1, read on the forward strand.
GACCAAGTCCTTGGCCCCTCCGTAAATCTTGTAAAGGGAGATGAATGAGGTAGACTTACCCACGGAGTTCCTGTTCCATCTGATCCTTCTTGTTGGACAAAGCAAATACCCGGAGTGTGCACGACTGCCAGTTACTCCGCGTTTTGATGATGTACGGCAGGAGTAGTGTGAGACCTGGAAGAGCAAGTTAACACAAAAACATAAGAGACATACATAAAGGAGAGAATCAAGAAATCGATTAGCAAATGTGGGCACTCGTCGACGACTGGAAAACAAGGTGATTTACTTTTGTTGTTTGGGGTTTGAAAATTATTTGGCTTTCAATATCTGATTCGGAGATGTGGGAGAATTTGGGGCAGTCAGAGCCATGAGAGTAGGGTTGGCCATATTTCAATATCTTTTTATGAAAAATAATCGGATTATTTTTCATGAAAAACTTGAAAAATTTGTAAGTAAACCCAGCTAGTTATTAGGAACAGATTGTATGTTATCACAGGTCAGAAACGCATTGAGTACGGTGTTTTTGGGGCAGTGTGCAAATAAACATTGAGTGGGCGCCAAGGTTCAACAGTGGACACATTTCAAGGGAATTCTCTTGGTTGATAAGCACACGATTTTTTTTACTCTCCGTACATGATAAAAATATTAAATTTCTAGGGTTTACTTTTTATTTGTCAACTTGAATTTTCAATGGCCAACCCTGCTGAAGAGATGGAAATGGAGTTTGAAAATTCTAAGGATTTCGGTAGGAGCTATTGAATGGCATGCTAAGGAATTAACTTTTAAACTTCTTAGGAAAGATATGGAGAGACTCTGCTGGAGTGGCGGTGCATCTGCAAGTGACATTGATTCAAAAACTTGCAGATTGCGTTGTCAAAGTCTCAAGTTGTGAAGAAGGTATCAAAGTTTGTGGAGAAAAATAAAAAAGTTTTGAACAACAAGAAGATTAGCTTTGCAACATTTGTGAAACTGAACTGTGGCCGTTTTTGAACAGTACATATGCGAAAAACTTTATAAATATGTCTCATTTTTGAAAACTCTGCGGTGTGGTAAGGTCAGAGGTTAGGATTTATATTAGACCGCAAATGTTGATGGCATCATCTTTGTAGTACAACTCTCACCGATCGGCGTGCAGTAACTGAGGTCTGTATTAAGAAAACTAACATATTTATCATTAAATTCCACGTTAGTATTTTAACAATAGGGAGGTTGAGATACAATGAATTTTGGCTTCTGATTTTTACCTTGCCGATTTTATGAAGATTGCTAAAAATGCACTGTATCTCAATTTAACTAATGGTCTAAGGTTTATTTTGTAAATCTCAGTGGCAAGGATTTATATTTACAGAAACTATGAGGACTAGCCGGACCCTTAAGTATTGGACATTTCAATCAGTAAGATAATCTATTAAGAGATTGAGTTACAAGGAGTAAAATGTGAGGTAGCCCTTAAGACTGACCCCTTCAGGGCCTTTTAGCTCTAGTTGATTTTTTTTAAAGATTTTAAATTTTTATGCTAAGAATGCAGTGAGTGGAATATCAATAATTCTGATTATGATAATATAGTAATAAAAATACAGATTCTACACCATAACATTCGACATAATCTACTGGGATTAATATTCCAAAATTCAAAGAACACGCCCCCCCTTCTTTTACAGAAAGTATCGAAAACCTCAAAAGCCCCTTTTAAGTCCATTACAAATAAGATCATAAGATTTCTCTCGAAAATATGCTTTCTTGTATAATATTTTCTCCTATATTATCCCTTTCATCTTTCTAATTTAAATTCCATCCATAGACTCGGATAGAGATGGCAGCCATATAGAATATCTAAAAATAAAAAACTTACCAAGAAAATACAAACAAGAAAAGGACGATTACTATATTGCTGACAAGGGACAAAAAAAAGAGCAAGAAAAACAAATTTGAAAGTACTAGCCATCGGTGCCCGCTGTAACGGGCATCGCTGCTTAGGGGAGTAAATGAAATTTTAATTTCTTTGGGGCAATGTGGAACTTTAACATTGAGTAGATTGGACTGAGCGCCAAGTTTAACGCTGGACATAGAAAGATTTCAAGGCAATTCTTGTCAGTAAGTAGCCATCCGTGCCCGCTATGAGGGCATCGCTAAGAGAACATATAAGTAAAATCGGGATCGGGCCCTTGACCTGATCGTTGACTTTGATACATTTGTGGCACTGTGAAACTCTAACCTTGAGGGATTTGAAGTGATCACCAGGTTTTAAAAAAGGGGACGTACAGACACACACAAAGATTTCTAGCCAATTCTTGTTCAAGATAGAAGAACATTAAAGGATGTTTTAATTATCTCCCCATCCTCCCTTTGTGTTCATTTCTTGAACATTTTGTAAGTAATATCTGGGCAATATTTTTTACACAGAATTACAAATTTGAGACACAACTCGAAAAAAAAGTTTCAGTATGAACTCAAACATGAAGGATTCGGAGAATAAAACCCAAGAAAATAAATCTCACTCATCTGTAAGATTAGTTTTAAAAACAATTTTTCAGCAAATGTCTCTGAAATGTTTGTTTCTAAACTCACAAATCCCCACCCAAATATCCCATATCAGACAACATATTACTTGTATAAAATGCTATAAAACCCGGGTAGACTAAGACCATAGCTGGAAGGACTAATTAAAATAGAATCAGTGCGTAAAAGCGTGAATAATTCGATAGATCGGGCTTTAATCGCTTCAAATCCCGTTTCTCAAGGAAAAGTTGAAAAACCCTAGTGAAGATCCTTAAGAAAAAAATTCTACCCACCCCGCCACTACACACTAAGTACAAAAGCCTACCAAAAAAGTTTCAAACAAACATAATCTAATAGGACTAGAAAGTTGTGAGAGTTCAAAGGTTAAATCCGCTATTACTTGTAGCCCCGTGTGTCTGGCAACTTTCCATTTCCGTACAAACTGACACGACACTCCTAAACTCCAACTTTTAATTCGGGCCAATAATATTATGCCGGCAATGCCCGGGTGATAGTAGACTCTCAACACTGCAACTACCTCAAGTCCCCTTGTGAGTCTTACACACAAAACCTCTTAATGCTCATCCGGGCATCGGGGAAGCAGGTAATTCTCGAGAGAAAGTCAAATAACTTTCTTTTTAAAAACAAATCCTCTTGAAAAGCTGGGAAACTTTGGTCGTTTTTTAAAAGGGTAAATAGCTTAAGAGCTCTTCCTTATAACATTTTGATAATAATTAATAATACCACTAACGCCTTATCCCTCACTATTCTAGGAGAGAGAGATTTTTTTTAAGGGGGGGTTTGGCAACAGCTTGGGGAATTGCCCTATAGGGTTTTTTATCCCTTGGGAATAGTAAGAAGATGGGAATGATAATAATAACAAGTGAGAAAGGCGTACGTACCTCCGTCATCATAAAGCCACCAGACATCAATGACTCCCTTCTCCTGTTTCGTTCTGAACAGAGACATGCTTGTCACTATGTCTTTGGGAATATCCGTCCCATCTGGTCCACTAGAGTGAGATGATAAACAGGAAATATTAGATAAGTACGTAGTGGACCTCGTAGTTGTAATCAATTACGGGCATTTGTAATCAAATACGGGCATTTGGATTTCTTGACTATTTTTTAACCCAGACTACCCGCTTTCGGTCAAAATAGTTTTAAACTACTGTTTAGTTAGCTGTGGTCATCGTATTTATAATCTATTTCTAATCAAACCCGGGTATTCGGATTTATAGACAAATTTTTACCCCTGCACTGGATCAAAATGTTTTTACACTAAAATCTGTCATAACCCGGGTGAAATAAAATTTCGAAACTCACTGGTAAACTCCCCCAGAAGTGAGCTCCGACGCCGACTTGTTCCGCCGTCGACCAAAAATGGACTTGGCATTCTTCTTCTCATTGTTAAAGTTCATCTTGAGGCTGTGAGGTGACCCCGGGACGGCACCATTGCCCCCGGCATCCGGGTCAGTGGGGTCATGCTCCATTTGATTATCATGTCCAAGACTTTCTTGGGAAGTTGTCAACTTGTCCGTGGACATTGATCCAAACAAGTGGGAGCAGTCCAACCCTTCCTTGATCCGAAGGATGCCGATGGCCATATTGTTGTCGAATGCGTCACTGTACAATATAGGGGAATGGATTCGATTAGCATCTTAGCAACCTTTTTGGCTTATTATATTTTAGAGCTCATTATCATCAGGATGAGGGAATCGATAAGAGCAGAGGGGGTTTCTAGGACACGGCTTGTCTTTTCATAAACAAAACTTCTCTGTTCAACTTCATTAGACTCTGAATGTTTAAGTATACAAACCCGATAGGTTAGCTGGTTAGCCCCCTAAGGGGCCTTTCAGTTGAAAATTTTTCAAATCTGACTTCATATTTTACCTTCATCTTCAATAAGTTACTACCATACTCAAGGGTACATGATCTTACTAAGTTACTTACATGACCTTTGCTTTTGACCGAATTTCGGTGTGCCAAATTTTAAGTCAATCGAACAAACTCAAAGAGAGTTATCAAACAAACAAACGAGCAGACAGGCACAGACAAGATCCTACAATCCTTCGGAGTCGGGTTTTAAAAATCACGTGGAAATTGGCCTGGAAATAAATCCACTCTGCCATCGGCCTAGATTCATAGCTCACGTTTTTTGTAGCCCTTTTGCCATGCTCTAATTTGTATGTACTTGCTCGAGGTACTTATTAGTTCAAGGCTGCTGCTAGAAACAAAAAAACTTTTCTTACTGAATGGATAAAAAGTACTCGTGAAGTTCCTCCCGAGGACAGATCTGCCAATTACTTTTGAATCCCATGAGCAGAATATTAGGAGCCAGCTTGCCCAACCCAGTGGCCTGGAGAAGGGCCTGAGTCCCATCTTCGAAGGAGCAGTTGTCCACCATGACATAGAAGGCCTTGACATTCTTCTCATTCAGCCAATTATACCCATTCGTGATCAGAGCCTTTCGAACCCTTGGCTCCTGCTTCTCCTTGGAAATGTGACCACAGAGGAGGAGGGAGTTGTTCTTTGTGAGGAGGTAGGCAAAGTCCACCAGGCCTGGTCGACTTGAAGGGTAGCCTGGTAAAACCAATCAACTGAAATTTCAAACGACTAATCCGGTACGAAGGACCAGTAGGTTTTCATGAGTTTATTTGAACCTGTCAGACAAAGTATTTGAGGATGGTAGTTCTTCACGTGCTCCTTCTGACCGGCAAGATTTTGCAAGGCCCCCAGGGCATTGGAATAAGTCTGGGCTTGAGTTGAGGTTCCCCAATTGAGCTCTAATAAAATTTAAAATGTTCATTATTAAGGGGCTCAAGGGCTAGTACTTTTACACTGTTTGATTGTCAGACGGTACCTGGCTTTCGATAAATCACGGCAGCATACAAGGTGATGACACAACCCAGTGAGACCAAAGCAGTGACCCAGCTCATTAAAAACATGACGACGACACATAAAATGGCTCCAACCAGGCTGAGCCAAGTGTTGTAGTACTATCCCAGGATAAATAACAAGTTTAAAAAAAAAATCTTCCACTCTAATTCCCTTGTCTTATTAGTCGATGGAGTGTGTTGATAATTTGATGAGCTAAATATATACTCCAATTACCTTGAACGTCGGTCTCCATCCAATCGGCTTCACAAGGGAGGCATGGAAAGCACAAAAGTTGAGCAAGGCATACGCAGCCATGAAAAAGTTGGAAATGAGAGGAGCAATGGCATTCAAGTCGGCTGTAAAAAAAAATCAGATCATAAAATGTGATATGGGCAAAAGTTTCTGAAAAAAACAAAATGAAAAAAGCTGAGATAAAAATGACGTGGGGGGAGGGGGACGGATAGAATGTCATCTCAACATTCTCAACAAGTACATGGGAAATCAATAATCTCGACTCTAAAGGGGATCATTAAGGTGGAAGGTAGGTAGAGAGGGGGACTCGCTATTGTCACTAAGGTTAGGTGATTTATGCCTCTTTTTTTTTTTAAAAGATCCGAGAGAATATAATACCCGGGTGTTACATAATACTTCAGAGAGATAGAGGGGAAAAGCCCGTGTCTTGATTGCTGTTCTGATCCCTTAAGTACGTGGCGTATGAGGTGTGTCGAGTGTCGTCTCGAATTACTTGTCACCCTCTCTACTAGGAAATAGTGATGGCAATGAGTCCAGTCTATTCGACTCACTTATGTGAGTTAAGTTGTGAGTCGAGTTGACTCAAAGTAACTGACGCTAGAATTTTCCACGGTGATGACATTCCAGCCTACTCGACTCAACTCATGTGAGTTAAGGTATGAGTATGAGTCGAGTTGACTCAAACTTCTCGGAGGGGCTTCTTTGCATGTATCGTGTTTATGAAGGGTTTTAAATTTATGTCTAGTCCACCTAGTGGGAAGAATGAGTATGTATAATTCATATGGAAATGTATGGCTCGAGTGACGACGCCCACCCATAACTTTCAAGTTTAGTGACAAATACTCCAAGGGAAGATTTAAATTCTAGTCAGGGACGGCATTAAGATATTGGGGAAAGGGACAGCTTTATGTCCCCCGCTTTTAAAACTTGAGTACTTGGGACATGTTTGAGTATCTTTGGCCAGAGGGAAGAACCCGAGGAATAACTAAGGTGTCCAACACCGGGTTTTTTTGTGTTATCTATTTTAGAAAGGCTGAGGGTTATTGTCGTCTTCAAATACCTCAAAAGGGTGCAGAGGTACTGCAAGTATTTTAATGCTAAGCTAGGAATTGGCATATGGCGAAAAATCTATGGAAAAAAACTAAGCAACTAATGAAAATGTGAAAATTATTTAAATATTGAAATGCAATCTACAAAATAATTCCCTAAAAACGCCTGTCTGTCTGTTTGTTTCCCACTTCCTCCTGAACTACTAAACCAATTTTAAAGCTACAAACCTCATTCGATTTACTAGGCAAAAAAAATTAGAGATACAATTAAAAAATTTTCGAAAACATCGACCCCTACACTTAGAAACGGTGAGGCCGGTAATTACAAAAACCCAGGAATTTCAGCGTCTTCATGAATTAATGTTTGCACAAATTTCAAACCTGAGCTGACTAACCCTGAAAGAAAATGTAGGCATACATCAACTGATACCCGGAAAAAGGGAGGTAAGGGAACAGTTGGTATTCCAAGCGAATCCGGCATAATTTACAAGTCCATATATCCACCTCTACAAAAGAGATAGTTCCCAGAGCTTAAAAAACTTTCTCAACTATCCCCAGCCCTGCAATATATTCTTGAACCAAGATCCTTTGCCCGATTGAATTAGACTAAATGTCCCATTTTGGGGGCTCTATAAGCCCACCTCTGAGATTGGGATTTGAGAAAATTCCTATTGATTTAAACTTACTCCATACTTTGAGCCGATAAAAGGTAATTGAGTATGTAAATACTGACGAGATTGTGTCAGTGGTGGCCCTTTATCTTGAGGTAATGACAAGACGAAGCCATAAGTGCAAAGCCAAGTAGTTGCATTACTGTTGAACAGTACGAAGGCCCATATTTTATTAGCTCACCAATGAGGATGAAAATGAGAGCAATGACGAATCCCAAGGCATAGGACCAGTACGGGTCGTCCGACTTCCCATACCCGACTCCGAATCTCGTCAAATACGGGTAGACTTTGTCCTTGCACAAAGCCTGGAAGGTCTTGGGCCCCGAGACGAGGCAGGAAAGGGCTGAAGAGAGCGTGGCTGCGAAACATCCGGCGTAGATAAGAGGACCGAAATATGACATGAGCTCCATCACCTGAAAAATCAAACCCGCTTTTTAATGGAAATCCCTTGAAAACACCGATTTCTCCCTCTAGTGTCTAGGACAGCTCAAACATGCCAACCTGGTAGTCGTTGAACAGTCCCCAGTGGCACTCCTTTCCGGTACAATTGGCAAAATCCCAATTAGCATCCAAATCAGTGACATTTCCAGTCGCCTCTCGGAGGACACTCCCTCCGGCCAGGAGGGCAAAGGCCGCGTACGAAGCTGAGGTTATGAAAATGGCTAGCAAAGTCCCCTTGGGGATCGCCTCACCCGGGTCCTATAATTACCAAAATCCAATTATTATTTATTTAACTTTGTTTTAACTCATTAATTTTATTAATTGGTTTTTTAGCCGGGTAAAATTATATTTTTTGTAAATATTAAAACAATTAAAATACCTTCAAGTCCCCTGAGATACTTGCCCCGGCTTGGATTCCAGCCACGGCCGGGAAGAATATAGAAAACACTGTGAAAAAGTCCTGCTGCATCCCTTCACTGAATCTATAACCCGGGCCGAGATTTTCTATAAAAACCGTGGCTAAAGATACCACCCGGGTAAAATAATAATTAGTACAACATGGAAGCCAGTTAAAGTTAATTGTTAACGAATAGAATAAGGAATGAATTACTATTGAGTCCGACGTATCCTCGAACGAATTCCAAGTCCCCTTGAGGGCCTAAAAAAGCCCCCACTATAAAATCCACCATGGCCACGAGCAAGATAACCAAAAGTCCCATTTGAGCCTGCAATGTTTCATACAATTTTATAAGACATTCAGTATTTGATTATTTCGGTCTACCGCTGTCGATTTTATCGACCATGTCAACATCCTGTAAAGCTCCTGTTTCTATACCCAATTAGCCCAAAATAAAAGCAGGTTTTCTGGTCAAATTACAGATCATGGTCGCATAATTAGACATAGACTCTGAACCCCTCGTTAGGTAATTAAAAATAATTAACTTAAATCTATTGAATTACATTTAACTGACCTCCATAATTTTAAATGGATAAAATCAAAAGATATCTAAGCAAACAGGTTGAACAAGTTCATGAGCTACAGTCCAATCGATTTATAAGTGCTAAGGGGTTACAACTTACAACTCAGGTATGCTTCTGTAGAGATTTAGATTCAGAAAACCCTGTCGGGCATAAAACTTGAACCAGCCATGCAGAAATTTAACCTTAACAAAAATTCACCCCTTCAGATCTGCTTGACCATTCATGCAAAATCTTCCATTCAGCTCGAAAGTAGAATTGGATTACTAATAAGCAGTGCAGTCAATCATGAAAAGGTCAATCTCATGAGAAGGTCAATCAATTCAGGATGGATTCGATTAGTCCCGGATGAATTTGAGAGGTCAACTCAGGACCAGGAAGTTAGAGTTACTCGATACACAATTATCCCCCAATTATCTAATGAGAGGGCAGTAATGACCCCTTCTTCCCAAGTTGTATCGACTCGATACGAAATTAGACACCGTGTGTGTTCATTGGACCACCACTGACCTTGGCTTCCCATTCCATCCCAATGATGATGATAGACTGAAGCACCACGATGGCCACACAGCTGATGATCCGGTTGTCATTCTGACCCCCGTCGATGATCTGAATCCCATTTGTCTTTAACAGCGAAATCATCGACTCTGAAAACCCCACGGTGTTCAACGCCGCCATTCCTGAATTCGCAAAACTGAAGACGACTCCTATGGCTCCGCCCCATTCTGGACCCAAGGACCTGGAGATCATGTAGTAAATCCCACCTGAAATTGTCACAAGGATTAAGGGGCGTAATCATCAAGGCATTGGGGCCGATGTTGTTATTTTTTAAAAGACTCACCTCCAGCAATCTCTCCGTTCGTACTTACAGCAGACATGGACAAGGTCGTGATGGTCGTGACGATGGTGGAGATGGTGATGATTATCATGGAATGAACTGAAAGAGGAATAGAGTCAGGGATAAGATTTTAAGATAAGGTTAAATGATGAGCATAAGAGCTTATCTTACTTATCCCGGCGTGGGCAACCATCCAGGATAAACGGAGGAAGAGCATGACGCCCCAAATATTTAAAAGACATCGGACAAGGCAGCCTTCAATCCACCCGAATTTTACTTGAGTCGACTTGACAGCTTCTACGGGGGCCATAGACTTGAAAATAGTTTCGAAAAAACACAATTAAGCAAAATTATGGATTTTTCAAAAGTATATGAAACAGTTTCGGTGGAATTTTTAGGTATTTTTAAATTTTCAATTCATCCGAGTAATACAATATGGTCGGCGTACTGTCATGTTTGCTCTAACTCTTCTACTACCTCATTCAACAAATATGGCTGACATGGACAATTTAGGCAGATTTTTTTTGTTGATTCTTCCTATTCATTAAAATTCACAATTAAAAAAAATCAACAAAAGCGTGACTAGCCAATGCTAGCCATTTTTCTTGGAGAACGTACTGGAAGAGTTAGAGCAAACTAAACAGTAAGGACCACTAAAAACCAATATATTTTCGTCCCCTTTTAATCAAATTTTAAACCCATTTTTTTAAGCTCACCTTCTTTCTTCCAAATTCCTCATGAAGCTCATCAATAGTAGGCCTCTGCACAGCCTGAAAGGACATGGCATTTCGATAATTGTCCACCCCGGGCAGCCGGTCCTGAGTGAAGTGATGCAAACTCTTATTATAAATCCCCACTGTCGAATTACTCTGAGTAAAATCCTCCAAGTCTGGCAAATTTGAACTCTTCTTCCTCCCCAAGATCCCAGCTAGTGAGAACTTCCTGGTCGGAGGTCCATGAGACTGACCCGCCATGGTCGCTTCCGTAGGGATCCCCTGTGACGACCCTTTCCTCGAAAACCTTCTGCCCGCCCCACCCTGTACGTTACAACTATCCCGAGTCCCTGGGCTCGTGTCACTTATCCTTTCGAGCGCGTCCGCCGAGGATGCCGGAGGGGGCCAAGGGTACGCGGTCACGTAGGGCAGATTGTCCCTCGAGCCTGTGATGGTATTCTCATCAGCTTCCAAGATGGGAGAGGTAGGTCCGGTGGGTCGGGTTGAGTGGTATCCAGCGGCCAAGGAGTCGATCCGATTAACTCTAAAACGGAATGTCTCTGGAGATGAGGTGGAGTCGGGTGTGGTGTCACTGGGTTCGCCTTGCGGGTGCACTCTGTCCATCTACATAATTGCAGGATAAATACACTCGGTGGTTAGTAATGAGCTCTCAGCTTTGAATGCGGAAGAGGAGATGTGTTTTAGCACGTTTTGATATTAATTAATATTTTAAGGTCACTTTAATTAGGTTATAGAGCTTTAAAGAATCAGAGGGATCATGTCACCCGGAGGTGCCTGGAGATGATCAAAGTCTTGTATACTTGTGAGCTTTAAGAATCTGTGCTACTAACTATAGGGTGGGCAATTTCTGGATATCGTCGGTTTCGAAATGTGACGGGGGTTGAATTTAGGATTAGATGACGACACAGGGCCACCTCGTATTATTAATCACTTGGCTTGGGTAGGTAAGTTAAATCTTAATAACAATAAGAAGCCTCTCTGAGATGCTTCTCAAGAGATGTGTTAGAATTATTCATAGCTGAGAGAGGAGGTTGAAATCTTATCGCTTTTGTTCTTTTGAGAACATGGATTCGTTTGTCATGAAGATTTATGGAGATTTGAAAGGTAGGCAGTGTGTAGCGATTAGCGTTGGTGGTATTGGTGGAGGGGGATTTGTCATTAGCAATTAACAACAGCTTCCTAATCACTTTTCGATTATTCTCACAAACCGTTTTCCTAAGACTCTACGTGCGGCTTGGAAATTCATTTCTAGTAATTATCAGAGGTTAGCTGAATATTACTAGAAACTCAGATTGCTTCTCATTGTGTGTGTCATGTAAGGATATTTATGAGGATTTGAATGGAGTGTGGGGGGGGGTGTTTATAATTTAGGCCACTTAACATATGAAATAGGAGCAAAGTCAGGGACACAAAGTTTTCCTAGAATTTTATTCACGAGTGGGCGGAAAGATTTGGATTTTTTCGGAAATTATTACGTCAAACTAAAGTAGGGCAAGGCACTTGATTGTTTTGGGGTTTTTTCTGATTGATTTTAATAATTAATTATTGGATTTTTTTAGCTAATTCTTGCTGCAGATGCAAAAATAGGTTAAAGGTCAATATGAGAAGAGGTCAGAGGACAAAGTTTCCAGGATTCATTCAGGTGTTTAGGTTCAAAGCATTTTATTCGGGAGATGATACTAGGAATATGTTACCCTGTTCTCTTAAAGGGATTTAAAGTTAGTTTAAAAGGTCAGATTTTCTGCCCTCTATGGGTCATTGCCTTCTCTGAAGTCAACTGGGGAAGTTTAACGTAAATTAAGTTTAATTAATTAAGTGATAATTTTCTAATTCACGATGGTCTTAATGTACCCCCAAAAAAATCTCGTACAAAATTTCTGCAATTAATCAGTAAATGACGTCTATTGATCTAAGAAGTACTTTTTTACAGTATAAATATTTTAGCTGTATTCCCTAGCCTAATTAACTACTCATTTTAACTGTTCTTACTTAACCCCAAGTAAATTCTCAATACTCGTTCCATTATTCAACCAAGTTCTGCATCTGCCGTCAATTTAAGCCGTACGTTCTTCACACAAGCTCAACCTAACAAACTCCTGCACAACAAGGGAAAACTAATTTGATTTGGACGAGCAGAGTCGACTCTACTAATCCAATAACAAAGATCACATCCCAATCCCTTCTTCCGCATGTAGACCAATTATCATAACAATAGCCGCCTCCCCCCCACAAGCTCCACAAGGTAATAAAAAAACATACTGCTCTGCAGAATATGGAATCTCTGAATCCCAATTAATTATTCCCAATCAATTAGGGAAATGTTGAGGTAACATAATATTATTAGCGAAAAGTATTGTTCTCAGTTGTCGACACAGTGAGTCGTCTGTTGTCAGTACTGACTGACAGAGAGGGAGAGTGGAAATCGGAGTGGTTTCGTCATGTCTACAATGATTACCTGAAATCCCTCTTTGTCGTCCTTGACTTGTCCTCTTGATAATAATAAATCCCTAAGCTGTCATTAATGAGCAAATTGAGCCAAATCCCCCTCTTCCACTTACAACATATCCACTATCCAGTTACTTGTTGAGCACATGATAATAGAAAAGATTATATGTCCATGGGCTTTGGATGTGAATGCCACCACGGGATTTCTATGAAGGATTAGTTCAGGGTTTTTCGGGTGTGATAGTCAGAGTGGGATTTTTTGGGATTTATTGGGACTATCACCTTAGTAGCCCTCGACTATGGTGGGATTTAACGGGGCTTGTTATGACGCCATCTAGTTGATACTTGAATGGATTCAAAAAGTCACAAAAAAATCGCAAACAAAAATTTGGTTTATCTTTTTGTCCAGAGTTGAACTTGGTGCTAACTCTAAACTACTCAATGTCAAATTGCATACTGCCCCAAGTTGAGCTCATTTGATAAAAAATATTAAACATATACTTCGGACGTGGTAGCGATGTCTGATATGACGGGCCCGGTCCCAATATATGTTCTAAACGAAGGTTATGTAGTAATAAATCCCATAAATCACAACAGTTACCAACTGATGTGTGATTTCGGGAACCCTGGATTTATTCAGAATTGAGGATCGGGTTTTCCATGTCGATATATTTATATATTTTGTTAATTGGGAGTATCATTGAGTTAAATTCCGGCTTAGTGTCAGCAAGCCCTCTCATTAAAGCTAGATTAGGAAATACGAATGTTGTTTTGTTTTGAAATGACTTGAAAGCTTTTTTGAGGACTTAGTGAGTTTGAAATGGTCGGATTTGAACGGTGGGATGATATTCAAATGTATAAATGCTAAACCCTTAAATAGTCCATAGTCCTTCAGTTCACTTGACAGTTAGCTCAAATAAAAGGCAGCTTACCTTCCCCAGCTTATACGAACGATTACTCGGAATGGAATTTCCAAATATTTCTAAAGTTAAGTAGAGCCTCAACGGCAACCAAACTTTGATGAATTAAAATCAAAAAATCATCCAAAACATTCAAATTCCCTAACCAACACAAATTCACAAAATACACACTTTCAAAATATGATTTATAAAAAGGAGCACTAAAAAAACACAAGAAACCTCCTCTAAGTTTCTAAACAAACTAAAACTGAAACTCTTAAAATAAACTCACGAGACTGTAAATCATTAAAACAAATTACTCAAGAATATATTTGCCATTTAAAATTCAAAATACCAACGCCAATAATGTTATGATTTCTGCAAGGAAACAACAAACAAGTTGGTGAACTGAACACTATAGATTTATAGATCTAGGTCGGATGTGTAATACACGACTACCAAGACAATTAAAAATAATAGCTCTCTTTAATTTAAAATGTTTTAAATATTTTAAATATCTTAAATCCCTATGAACTATGAGGAAAAAAACAGTGAGATTAAATTACTACTAAGAAAGAGAGAGAGGAGTTTAAAAGTTGAAGGGAGAAGAGACCCACACTGAAATGCCCCACCTCAGGGATCAAGGTGACTTGGAACGCTCAACTATCTCTCTCTTGTAATTTAAGGTAATTAGAATTAAATTATCTCCAGAGTTGTCATTAGTCCACGCGATTAATAAGTACACTATGGACAGTATGGAAGAGCCGTTTAGGCCGACAGAGTCATGTCACATATAACAGAGTCGTCTCGTCTCGAGAACTGGGCTCGAGATGACATTCTTATTCTAATGAGACGAGAGGGATTCGTTTAGGTTGGTTGTTGGTAGGGAGGGACGTATTGGATTTTTCTTATCTCCAGTTGACTCGAAAATTATAGATTTAGAATGTGGAATGTGATGAGCTAACGGGATTAGGGAAATGAGAGGTTCGGCATTTCTGGGGATTACTCATGGGGATTTTGGGTAGTTTGGAAGATGGTAATTTTTATTGTGAGAGTCAAAGATTGTACTGAGAAGTTATTTAAGTTATGGAATTTTTTCCAAGTCAAATACACTACGAACATTTTTGCAATAGCTGTCATATTTAAAATAACAGTGGATGGATAGTATCAAAAACCAGAATTTCGTAAATGCTAATAATATGTGGGAATTGGTAAATATTTACAAACCAGAATGATACCAATTCTCCTTCACAATAGTAACGTGATTTTTTTAATTAAAAATTAGACATACCAATTCATTTCCCTGTTGTACAATACAAAAGCAGAACCGGAAATACTGCACGGATTCTCTATCCTCCAAAGTACCGAACAAACTGATTGGACACACTTTTCAAAATACTGTTGACTGTAACGAGCTACTCAAATGACGGAGGACACCCCACAGAGACTGGATTTTTATAATTACGAGTCTCCCTATTTAAAACATTTTTAATAGATATAACAATCCTTCCTATACTTTCATACTCGAATATAATTAATATTCGAAATTTATTCCACCGATAAAAATACTCACTATAATACTGATGATCACATGGCTATATTATTCCTTAGGTTTAACAATCGAGTCGATAGTACTGAGGATGATGATATCTTAGTAGACTGAATCTCATTTAAACTTGATTCAAAATTCAAAATTCCAATACGATATTAAAAAAGCTCTCGTTGCAATTAAAATCATTTGCAGCTCAAGGCTGTTAAGATGTACGCCTTGTTTTTTTTACAACCGTTTAAAAAATGGACTAGGGCAATTTTGTTTGGAATTGGCAATGGCAAAGAAGCATCTTATTTTTACTATCTTTCTAATGTTAAATATTAATACATTGGAATCTAGATTGTAGGTAACATTGAACTCAGGATATTTATTGATTGGGTTTAAAAGACCAGGGTTCGGAAATCACAGATTTCAGGGGTAGTTGTTGGGATTTATTGTGATTTATTATGGCTACTTCTTTTTATCCGCTAGATGGCATTTTGGTAAATGACATCCAGTTAAGGGCTAAAGATAATCACAGCGATCACAAAAACTCATGGTAAAAAATCAAAGTGTGATGCCAACAATCACAGTAGCACAACCTCCCTATTATTATATGCGAAACCTTTATAAAAGAATAAAAGATTGTGAAAGAGAAGATTTAAATTTGAAATTTCAGTAGAGGCCAAGGATACAAAATAATTCCATGTCTGGAATAAAACCCTGGAAGTGGATTTAGAATCAAAAATCTATGTTTGAAATATCAGAGGGTCAAAAGCGTTAAAATTATTTAATCATGACCAATAATTAAAATGCTCATGGATTTAATTGATTTTTAACATTTCATATTGAAATGTGCGTCACATAAATTAATATTCTTGTTGTTCTGCCAAGATGGACTAATATATAAATTAGGTTAATTGCTGTTAGATAATTAGCTGCTACTACTTAACAATATTTTTTCCAATTACCACTCAAGGTTAAAAACTATTTATATCTTTGAGAGGAATGGTTATTCTATTTTTTTTTCAACCTGGGGTTTTGAAGATTTCGACTTGGGATTATGGCTGGCCATGTTTTTTTTAAATTCACTTTTCACAAATCACCATCATCTATTATAAACACTGACAGTGTCACCGCAGACCCTAACGGGTTTTAGTAGACTAAGGAGTATCTTGAGATTTGACCTGACACGGAATCCTGTCGGGTGCAACTGGAATAGATGTAAGAGTGTAAGTAAATTCAAACTTATTCAATCGTTTATTTAATTAAGTTATAACGAGAGAGTGTACCGTATTAAATTATTTAATACGGTATTTCATTTCTGGCTCTTAATTCTGATAGACCGATTTAAAAATTTAGTTCATGTTACCCGTCCACTAAAAGTGTGTGAAACGATACATTTTACCTTCCTCGTGTCTCATGTATATAAAGTTAAAGTATTTGAATTAGGAAAACAGGCCCAGGCTTTTATTTCAGGAAATACGGTATGGATGAATCGGCCGGAAATTAATTTGCATCTTTAGAAAAGAAACAGCTTCTTTTTGTTTAGGACAGTGGATAATTAGTTTCGTTTAGTCAGGGAGTTACCGTACAGTGTTGTTCATAAGTAACAAAAAGCTCTGTTTTAATTTATTTCTAATCTTAAGGTTAAAAACGAAGTTGGTGACCAAAAGGCTAAAAAATTCTAAGACTCAATAGGAAAAATTCTAAAACCGCGATGGAAACTGCAAAATTGTTTTCTTATTTTTATCAAAATTAACATACACATTTTTTGTTTCCAATTAGTCAAATGTTAAAGGGTTGTCGGTCTGAGCTCTTGATAAACTTAGTATTTTGTTATTGTAATCTGTCGTAATTTTTTAAGTTTTTTAACATTTTTGCGTCTTCATATTCTCAAATAAGAAAATATTAAATCTAATTTAAGTTCCCGTTTTAAAATCTATTTGATTCAAATCAAATTACAGAATCCTGACACAACTAACAAATATTCTATTGATCTGTGTCTTGGAGTCATTAGTATTAGCAATGCTATTAAGCCCAGCAGAGTCCCACGGGCTCGTAAAAAATAGTAATAGAATCATTTTTATGAACAGGTACGTGGAAGTGGTGCTGTTGTGAGACGCTATTTAGAACGAGGTATTACACACGGGACCATGTTGTATAAGAAATTATGTAAAAGAGTCAAGGAAAACCTAAAAGTTACATGACAAACTTAGTACCTTAAAACTAAACCTTTCTTTAAACATTTTAATTACCATTTAAACTTTTCTCAGAACATTGTTACTAACAAATGCAATTCACATGGGAATGATTTGCATCTAAATCCACTTTGAGGCTCCAGATATTACTGGTAAAAATTACAAATATTGGAGTAGTTATAAATATCCATGCCTGTAATTGATGTAGCTTGCAGATTTAATTTTACATTAGAATTTAAGAAAGAGTTCAAGCAAAAGTCTGGGATTGTAAAGTCAATACATAGTGGTGGATTTTTTTTTAATATTCTTAATCCCAGTTGTTGGCACTGAACTTGGATTCATCTGATGAGCCAATTAAATCTCAGGTTTTTTATTCCCAATAAATCCCACTACAGTATAACTAAAGGTCCTTTTACAAGTTTTAACGCATGATTTATGAAGCTTAATTCTGCATCAAAATTTTAATAATTACGGATACTTTAACGTCTTTAACTGTGATTTATTGGGATTTAATCAAGTTCCATCTAGCGGGTAATATCCTCAACATTTAAAATCACAGTTGGCTTTAATCCTAGTCAACAGTAAAACCCAAGATCCAATTACAAATTTAAGTTATGATTTATGAAGTTTGATACTATAC
Source organism: Agrenia bidenticulata (assembly GCA_034694785.1). Classification (NCBI taxonomy): domain Eukaryota; kingdom Metazoa; phylum Arthropoda; class Collembola; order Entomobryomorpha; family Isotomidae; genus Agrenia; species Agrenia bidenticulata. Next base: position 29,614 of record JAQFYM010000875.1, read on the forward strand.
CAAGTAATTAAATAATTACTCGCACCTTGACTGTGATTTACTGGGATTTATTAAGTTCCATCTAGAAGTGTATGTGCTCAACCGTTACCAACGATTCCATTACCAATCCTAATGTAGGGTTTATGAAACCTCAAGTATTATGCTTAACATTTAGTATTATTTTAATTTGAAATGATCCATATTTATTTATGGTACATAATTTGGCCACGTGAATTCTTTTTCACAGAGAAGGTCAGTTCCCTCAAAACATCTGTTTTTGGGTTAGAGAATCTGAATTACAATTAATTAAACACTGCAATATTTTTTGCCCGCAATTACAACTAGCTTTAAGAGTTTGTATTGTAACCGTAATGAGCCCACTGAGTCAAAAATGATCTTATTAATTAATTAACATTGAATTACAGTTAGTTTAATAACATTTTAAAATCTCCCTCCCCCCGAGTATTCTCACATTCACGCTAAACCATTCAGTTATTTTCAATTATTTCACATGCAATTTTTAAGCCATTGGATTATAAATATTATTAACTTTTTACAAATATTATTTACACCAAGGTCCAAAGACACGTTTGTAATCAACAGATATATTTCATACATATTCTCCCTAGTATTTATATTCTGATTTCGTCATTAAGTAATATTGAGATATGTGGGGAAATTTTTATGGATTTCAGTTTGCATAGAAAAAGTAGGAGACCAAGAAACTGCATCAACTCTGAACGATACTAAAACGGTATCCAATCTTATGAAGCGTAAATAATTTATGCTTCCTCAGGGCAAAAGGTCAAGGATCTAAAGTCGATTGTCCGTATGAATAATTAAGGGTGGCCCAGTTGGTAATTCCTAAAAAAAAAAAATTTTTGACATGCATCATTACTCGTCCTAATTAACTACAAGGTGCACGAAAAAATGCCGTCGATTTTATAGCAAGGTGTCCAGAGTTTGAATTTACTACACCGCCCAGCCGTATTTACAATCTATTTACAAGTGGAGAGAAGAGAGACAAGTTAAAGAGTTTGGGATTGTAGAGAGGAGTTATTTAATAGCTCAGCTCATGAATAATAATTAAGTAATGCTTTGTCCGTCTTTGCTACTCCGGTGTGGAAAAGACTAATCGGGTTTAGTAGGTGCGTTTAATATTATAGGAGCCCAGGTGAGTGTGTAAACACTCTGGAGTAGTAAACTAGCTGTTTAATAGCTCATGAATAGTAAGTAAGGACGGAGGACTGGTTGCCTCGGACGAGGAGGAATGGTGGCATGTCCCTCGTAAGGCATTCCAGCCAAGCCATGTACAAGGGGGCGGAGGTGCCACTGTTTCTGGGGATTGGAAGTGTCATCACGATCATGTTTGCTTGTCGCGAGTGGTCCAAGAGGAGCTCCCGAAGTCGAAGGTGGCGATTCGTCTTCTCTCGCATCATCTTAAGCTCAGTGTCGTCCAGAATCATTTCTACGTTGCAAATTAAATCAATTTATACATTTTGTAGGACTTTAAAGTTGGAAAGGTGTTAGTTTGTATAGTCCGAGCCAGGGGATTAATTTAAAATAAAAGTTGATCGTATAAAATCAATATGACATTTCCCGTTTGGGAATCAACAAATTATAACCCTTGTGGGTTTTTTTACACATCTCAACCTGTATTGGTCTGATCCAAGGGTTCTTAAAACACAGTTTACATTTTGCAAGAGTGGAATGACCATACCTTCATCTCCAATAGCCTCACTGTTCTTCTTATACTCTTTGATGAGATCGTCAAAGAACTCCCGGGTGCTTTCCTTAGCTTTGGCCATGACATCAGTTATTATGATGAGGTCAGAGTACTCGATTCGGAATTTGGCCAACAGACTCGCTAGGCTGAAAGGGGTAAAGACACATCATTTTTAGTTGACTAGTTTTGCAAGTAAATGAGTTTTGAGTGTTTTTTTAAAGTTTATTAAAATCAAATTAAAGGGAAGGTAATTGAGGATGACATACGCTGCCTCCTCCACTTCCAAGTCATTTTCCTTGTTGGCCAGGGCAAATACCCGGATTTTACTTCCGGAGAATATGGAGCGGGTGCTGATGATGTAGGGGAGGAGCATGGTCAATCCTCCGTCGTCGTACATCCACCAAATGTCGATTGTGCTCTTTCGCTGCTTCCGTTGGAACTGGGTCAAGTTGTTCAGCACGGCTTTGGGCAGAGGGGCTCCGCCTGGTCCTCTGAAAATGTGAGGATTTTATTTTCGTTTTTAAATCATTTTTAAAAAATCACCCGGCTTTCATAACATCTCCAGTAATTTTAAGATCATCGTTTCATTTAACGTTTAAAAAAATTCTAATTAGACTTAAGTCCCTTTAAAAATGTTTAACTGCATTTACCTTAAGTCCATGCCGACGACATCCTTCTTCTTTTTCTTCTTTTTATCGACAACCTCAGTCGTCTCTGGCTCAAGGGAAAATGCTTCGTTATTGTAGGTAATCCTTGGAGTATCCGGCGCACTGTCTGATTCAAATCCACCTAAGACGAAGTATAATTATTCAATGCACTTGAACTTTAACCCGGGTTTATCAAATTAAAAACAAATTTAAAAAACATACTTTGAGAATCAGTTCGGGTCAAACTTTCCACGGTCTCTTCGCTGTCTTCCTCAATAATGTTGGAGTAGTCGAATCCTTCCCTGAGCCGAGCTATTATGAGCCCTAAGTGGTTGTCCAGGGCGTCACTATAGGATTATCCAGAGTATTAAAATTACTTTTGGTTTCGTTAGGTCATAAGGTCATTATTAAAAACCTTTCAGATCAAGCCTTTTAAATAAATAAAAACCGATTGCCACTTGTCTTACTGAATGACTCTGAAGTAAGCCTTGAAGTCCTCGACGTCACAATTGACCCAATCCGATTTGTAGCCCATGAGGACAAGGTTGGGTCTCATTTTGCCAACACCGCTGGCTTGCATGAGACACCGAGCCCCTTCCTCGAAATCCACATCGTCCACCAGATTGTAAAATGCCTTGACTTTGTGCTTGACCAGCCACGTGTTGGCCCTTTCTTGCAAATAGTCCCGAATCTTGTGAGGTTGCCTTTCCTATAAACCAAACAACGGATTGGGACTAATCAAAATCTGATTTTAAAAAGAATTCAAAGTTTTTTAAAAAGGATAGATTCTGATTTTTAAAAAGTACTTGAATGATGTGACCGCAAACGAGCATGGAGGTGTTTTTGGTAATGAGGTATCCAAAATCGATTAGAGTTGGTCTGGACGAGGGGCGTCCACTTAGGACGAGGATTTGAGGTCGGAAGTTCTTGACGTGATCTTGGGTCGTATTCAAAGCCTGGACTGAGGCTAGAGCTGATTTAAAATTTTGGGCTTGGGCCGATGAGCCCCAGTTTACCTCTGTGACAAAGTTTCAATTTAATTAGAAAGGCTTACATATTTCATTTAAAATTAAACTCATCCGATTTTTATTTAAAATACAAATGGAGCTATTTTATGTTTCATCGGCTAGAATTGAATAAATTACGTGAAAGCTTTAAAATAAACTAAGCTCGTTGGGATAATTTAAAAGGCTCGGATTATGCAGAGATTTTAATATTTTCTATTTAAAAAATTAGAACCCTTTGATTTTTGTGTCCCTTTTTAAACGTGAGTTAAAAAAAATATTTTTGAATGGAAACTAAATCAAATTTTTGAAAATATTAGCATTTAAATTATTTTAAAGTGGATTTTTTCTTGCTCACTCTTTCTGGACTTTTAATTGTCCTTGCATTGAAATTTGGAACCCTTAGAAATTTTTAAAAGGCAGCAGTAAGAGCCTTTGATAGTCTAATTAATTTAGTTTTATATGAATGTCATTGAGTTATTATGACCTTACTTGAAGGATTTTGAATCACGAGTAAGTTTTTTTTAAACGCATCTGAAACTCACTTACCAGGCTTAATATAAACAAGTGCAAAGAAGAGACAGGCCACAATGCCAAGTGTGATGATGGCCGTGACCCATGACATGAGAAACATGATGGCAATGCACAGGACGAAGCCAACAAAGCTCGAATACACGCTGTAGTACTGCGTGATCAATCACCATATCAATTAATAATAAATCTGCATAAACACATGGCCCAATAGGGTAGCTGTTGACATACCCTGAATTCAGGCCGCCAACCCAACGGCTTCACCAAGGCGGCATGGAAGGTGCAAAAGTTCACCATGGCATACGCTGCCATGTAGAAATTGGAAATCAGTGGGGCAATGGCATTAAGTTCAGCTGGGGAATAACAATGGCAATTAAATATTAATTGAGATTAAAACATACATCCTATCCAACCTTGTTATTATATATTTATGTCATCTTCATTATCATATTATTTACCCTTAATTAATAACCTAATTAATTAATCGACTTTACCTGCTTAATATGATCCATCTAACGGAAAGAGAGAGCTAAGGATTTGAAATTCAATTAGTTATTTGACCTAGTCTCGATTATTTTTTGTAATTTTTGGCTTTAGTCAAGGGTTTCTGAAATCCCTCGTTTTTGAAATAGCTTCCTATGAAAGGGATAACAGGGATTAAATCGGTGTAATTTTCTTAAGGAAATTACTGGGGTAATGTGAACTAAGTTGTCTATGCTAATTTGAATTAAACCTATTCAAATACATAATTCCATTAAACCCGTTTACATCGTAGTGGTATGAATTCGTTAAACCCTACCTAGTTCACAGAACGTGCGAAAAATAACTGGAAAAAATTGTCCTATTGGAAAAAGCTAAAGAACACAAAATAGCCTGCTCAAAAAGTCTAAAGTGCTCTAAACTAATTCAGTAGTCTGGTACTAAAATCTGCAAGTCGTTAAAAGAGTCCCCCCTGATGTTTTATTTTATCTCCGCATTCTCCACCCTTGTTTTTTGGCAGATGATTTACTACGGGGTGGTTCTAGTTGATTGTAATAATGCCTTGGGTGGGAGTAATTTATTTCCACTCACCTATCAAGATGAAAGCCAAGGCTATGACGAAGGCAGCCATGTAGGCAAAGAAAGGGTCGTTGTTTTTCCTGAATCCCTTGGCAAAGATTTTGATGCCCGGGTAGAGCTCGTCGGTACACAAAGCTTGGAAGATTTTCGGGGCTGAGACCAAACAGGCTAAGGCGGAGGAGAGGGTGGCCGCGAAGCACCCGGCGTAGATTACGGGACCGAAAATCGACATCAGCTCCATGATCTGAGGAATTCAGTTTTATCATTCGATGGAATCAAAGATAATTTGAATTAACTATTTAAAGGCACTGGGACAATGTGATTATAACCATCTTGAGGGTTCACTGAGAATTTAATTTTAGCACACAAGAGGTCCACATTTCAAGATATTAGGGAGGTTTTGCTGTTAGGTGTTTTTGGCTTTTGATTGTGGCTGTACCAATGTTAAGAATACAATTGGCACATTCACCACAAGAAGTCAAAAAACACTGAAGCACAACCTCACTATATTACATTAACTAAGGGGCATAGGGGTGATGGGATTATAATAGTTAAAACTTTACATCAGTCCTGGGGTGAAGGGAGACGTGTTAAAATAGTTTGTGAACGGCCCTTTTCCTACCTGGAAACTGTTATGACTTCCCCAGACGCATTTCCCGTTCTCCAAGTTTGAGCAGTTGTTGGCGAACTCCCAAGATTTGATGATATCATCCGTGGCATTCTCATCCCCTATGATTGGCCCTGTAGCATCCCGAATCGTTTCACCCCCAGCCAGAAGGGCAAAGACAATGTAGGAGACGGTGGTGGTCAGGATAGCCAAAAGGGTACCCTTAGGGATGGCTGCACCGGGATCCTACAGTTACAATTCAGATTCAGCTCAAACCACTCGATTCCAGGAATTTTTTTTAAACGATAAGTGACCCCTATATTTAAAAAAAAAGTGACCTTAAGATCTCCAGAGATATTGGCTCCGGCAGTGATGCCAGTGGCAGCTGGGAAGAAGATGGCGAAAATAGTAAAGAATCCATGCTTGGTTCCTTCTACCTCCCGAAAGTTCGGTACGAAATTCGTTGCAAAAACGGTGGCTATAAGAAATCATAAAAATATGGAATAAAATTTGGAAAACCCTCCCAAGTCAAGCAGAAATAAAATCCCTACCATTAAAGCCAACATATCCTCTAGAAAACTCATCACTATCCAACGGGCCGATGAAAGCTCCAATAAGGAAATCTACAATGGCAATCAACAAGATGATGAGTAGAACCACTTGAGCCTAGAAAACAATTCCAAAACAAAACAATTCAAAATACAATTTTATTAAGAAAAAAAACATTGAGATTTACAAATTCCATTTTTAAATCCCCAGAATTTTGAAAAGTATATATTTAAAAAAAATCCCAACAAACCTTGGACTCCCATTCAGTCCCGATGATAATGATGGCCTGCATAACAATAAGGGCAATCGTCCCCACAATCCGAATGTCATTCTGGGCGTTGTCGATAATTTTCACCTGTTCAACCATTTAAGCAATCATCATTCATCCCTCCTAATTACCATTACTCATAATCCTCATCGCTCTTTTTTTCCACATACTTTTGTGAGAATAATAATTAAAAAACCACAAGACTACACGATCCTAGAATCAAAGGGGGAAATCACGCACAGTAATTTCCTTGATTGGCCTTAGCCTCATGAACAGGTGTGGACAGGTGTGGAAGCAGTATGGGTAATTTCTAAATGTACATAAAGCTATTAGGGAGGTTGCGATACAGTGATTTCTAGTTTTTGACTGTGACTAGTAATTTAAAAAGCAAAAATAACTGTACCACAACCTCACTATTGCCCATCCTGGGTATGTTACCGTTAAATCCCATATGGAATAACTTATAAGCATGAATCAGCATGATTTTAAAAATCTGACGACACGAATTACTACAAAGTCCCTATAACAAATTGTTATTTCCTCTGCCATAATTATCATAATGTTAATGACAATGACGAGAGAGTGCGTGATGCTGGACTTGGATGTAGACCCTGTTGGGTCTATTATCCACATATTTCCCAACCTCGATTGTCATAAATCGTATTTATAATAAAGCCGTACTTATTGATCGTAATGATGAGTTTATATATTTTTTAAATACAAAGTCCAATAGACTTGAGAACCAAGTCTCTTTCAAGTTGATAGTGTGTAGGGAATTACAAAGGAAGCTCTCTCAGTGTTTGAACAACTTGTGAATGACTGTTGCGAAAACTGGATCAAACCGCAAAATGCCACTAAAAGCCAGACTCTTTACCCCCCCTGAAATAAAAATTATCCCCACATACCTGCATAGTTTTCAGCAAGTCGTTCAGTGACTCGGCAAAGCCCACCGTGTGCATGGCCACGGCCGTGGCATTAGCAAAGGCAAAGATCGCCCCCACTGCCCCGCCAAACTCAGGACCCAGGGACCTTGAAATCATGTAGTAGATCCCCCCGCCCTTGATCTGACCGTTTGTACTGATGGCGGACATGGAGAGGGCTGTCAGTGTCGTCACTGTCGCTGACAGGCAGATGATTACTATGGCGAGACCTATAATTATAAGTATGCAAATTAGGGGATGGCAAATTAGTGTGGATTATTTCCATCATTTTAGGGCTTGTCATGGGAGGAAGGAAATATCATTGAGCTTTTTGTATCGGCAGTTATTATATCCTCCAGGGTCAACTCTGATTGAAAAGACGAGTGGGACTAATAAAAATTCCAGCCATTTGGTCACACAGGATTTGCTAATAGGGCGAGAAATTAAAGTTTACGGAAGTTTATGACCAATAGTTAATTTTTTTTAGAGTTATGACTAGTGTCAATTTACATTCAATTACAATTAATTATTTATTAATTGGGAGTGCCAAATTATGAAGCCAAGGATGGGCAAGTGATCTGAAGTTATTGGGATAGTGAGATCATGGATGATTTTAAGGTTAAGAAATCCCATATTTACCATTGCGATCATCTTCCATACTCTTTTTGACCCTGGGCACTATTTTATGGCTATTGACACTGTGGGGGTCACAATAAAATAAAGTAGACTACTTACCGATCCCAGCTTGTGCAACAACCCAAGAGAGCCGAAGGAACAACATGACTCCCCAAATATTTAAAAGACATCGGACAAGGACCCCTTCGATCCAACCGAACTTGACCCCTTGGCTTACAACCTCATCCTGCTGAACTTCGGATTTCTAAAAAAAACACAATCAAAACATTTTTGACTGCAGGGTCAAATTTAAACAATTTTGAAATACTGACCTTTGCATACATGGCCTCACTCCTGAGCTCATCCAAAGTCGGTCGGCCGATATTCGAGGAGCCCAGGACATTTTTATAGTTGTCCATTTTAGGGAGCGCCTCTCGGGTATAATAGGCAAAGTTTTTCCCATAAACAGTGCGATCATTTGTATTGGACTCCTCCAAGTACTCCATCTCCTTAGGCAGAGAGACGCTCTTCTTCCTCCCACCCCCAAGCCCTTGGGCCAAGGATGACCTCCGGGGCTGCAAATACTGATTAGGGTACATGACCCCGTCTCCACTCTGATCCCCCATTTCCATAGCACGGTCCTCCGGTATGGCCCCGCTTATGAAGTTGCCCGAGACGGGGGGCGGGCCGTGAAGCTGGGAGGACTGAATGCGATTGACCCTGAACCTTGAGCTCTCGTCCCCCTCTCCTCCTCCCCCTGTGTCAGCCATCTTGGTAGGTCCAAGGGTGCGGCTCTGAGTTTGGTTATACAAGGGATTGTCTTGACCCGAGAGGGCGGGGAAGGATAGTGAGCCAGTGACCTGGGGCTCTTCTAAGGTCGTATGGTGTATTCCGCTCCCACTCCCAGTGACCAGGGACACTGACCGACCTGATCCTGATGGAGTACTGGGGAAGGTAAAACTGCCCTTGCTGAACCACGGAATTTTGACGGCACTTTACACCAAACTGAGGGAATAAATTATTGGGAGAGTGATAACCAATTTCTATTGGCTTGGGTTAGGTTCTCGTTCAGCTTTTTTCAGCTTTGGAAAGGTGAAGGCTTGAATGAATTATTAATGTAGGGAGTCGGTGGGGGTTAGTGGGAATTGTGGATGGATTTAGATGTGTGTGTAAGGATGAGTGACTTTCCAAACTTTTTCACACTCTGGAATTCCCTATTTAATTTGGTGGTGGTGGTGGTAGTGGATTGGAGTACTAATTATCCTTTAGTTATCCTCTCTAATTGGAATATAAATATATTGCAGATTAGTACATTTTCGTTTCTTGGTGGATGACATTTTAATTACGTAAATTACAGGGGTTTTTGGAGTTGTCAGTAAGGAACAATAGGGTCAGATTTAGTTTAGGTTTAGCGTGAGGAAATGCTGTAAAAATTACTGTTAAAATTTTGAGAAATTTCTTAATACGGGATGAAATATGAAATGTGTTTAAGGATTTGGATTCAAATTTTTAAGTGATTTCTAATGAGTCACTTTAATTGTGATTAGCATTAAGTAAGTTATGTAACCATTGTGGAAATTGAGAGCATTTCTTTGTCATTTTTTTCAAAGATTTAAATCTGATGGATATTGTTCAAAGTCTTAATGGGTTATTAACGTATCTTTGTAAATTGTCATTTAAAAAACAAGTTTCTGGAATGTATTTTAAGTTCATAAATACTCTTGAGCTTTCCCATACATTCCAAAGGTGTGAAAACAAATCACAGAGGTGATGAACGATTCATAAAAAGATTTGAAACCCTCTTGACAAGCATTCACAAGTGAATTAGCCTTTTTAATAAATGCATAGAATAATCGTTTCTAAAAACACCCTGTAAATATATAATTAATATTCAGAAGATTCAAAAGCTCACTCTGAAACCGATCCTTGTATGTACAAGTTGTACAACTCCGAAATTACAATAACAATCGATCTGAATTGATTACAAGTAAACTATAAGCCCTCTCTTGTAAAACTGGTCACAATAATTTGCAATAATTTGCAAAGAATATTTTGCAAAGAATAATTTGCAAAGAATAATTTGTAGAAACTACAGAGCTGCTGAGGAAAGTACTTGATAACCAAAAAGTGTAGTCCGGACCTGTCGGTTTAACAAGGATTTAGGAGAGCCGCTTTTGTTCAGCTCAAGTGAAGCAGGTCTTATTTTTGACTAAAAGACTCCCACAAATCTACATGACAATTTAAAGATTCTGCTCATGAAAAAATTAGCTAATTGATTGTCATACTAGTGAATTGATTAACTGACGGAGAGCCACCACCACCAGGTTTCTATAGTTGACAAGCTCAAGTATGAAACGGCACATTTGACTCCTTCTTCACCTTTTGGAGTGTACAGGGTGGGAGGAGTAGGATGATCCATAATCCATAAATAATATACCCCATAGTTCACGCATATAACTAACAAGGCCTAGAAATAAATCTGCAATGGAAATCACGAGCGATAATAATTTTTTCATGACTGTCACTGAATATTTAAAAAAAAAAATCTATGTACTCACGGCGTGTGGCTGGCATTATTAAAACGTGTGTCGTCGGCGGCCATACCCAAACACCAGGGTGGGTGTCAACAGGGGCTAATTAGATTCGAAATTAGTTAGTCCTCCTCTTCTGGTTACGAGGTTCGCAATGTAATTGGTATTGGGATACATGGGTTTGGATGAGGGTCTGTCTATATCAGAGAGGGGCTTAGATAAATACCACACGATATAGAGACGTAAAGTGACGATGAATGGGAGACCTCGACATGGAGCTCGACATCGACATGTCGAAAAAGGTGTACTGTTCTTATTACTCAATTATTGCTGGGAGTTTATGTTGGTGGAGTCTATGTGACTTTTTGATTGTTAGCATTTTTTGGAAGTCTTAAAGGCCCTTCTGGTCTTGAGCTATTGTTGACTCTATGGCACATGGGGGTTTTGTGCATCTCAATCGCTTCATTAGACGGTTTATGTCTTGAGTTACATGTGTTAATTGGGCTGAGCGGAGGGGCTATTGAATAAATGAATTCTTAAGCGGCTAGCAGTTTTTTTTAATGGTCTTCCGTCGGCTGGTTTTATTTTTATTTACAAAAGGAGTTGGGCTTTAAATATTAGCTTTTAGATCAAATACGAAGGTTAGTTACAAATATGACCGGTGGGGGAGGTATTTTAAGTAGACTTAAACGTAAAAATGTTCTTAATTTATTGTTCTGCAAAGAATAAGGGATATTATTTTTTTTAAATCCATCGATGAAGAGTATGGAGAAGTAGTGGCTGGGGATGATGACGATAGGAAAAAGTATTAGTAGTGAATTAATTTGATTCTTATTTGTAAAGGTGCGACATCACATGAATTAATTGGTTATAATTGAGGAGCAATCTAGATTCTGCCGGTGACACTCTGTGGCCCTGATTATTCTTAATCGGTATGTGCGAGCAATGACAATTAGTCTGTCTCCAATCTCCATTCCACGTTCCCACATTCCAACTGTCACCTCTTTATTTGAGAGCGTCGGAGAGAATTTTAGTTCCCAATTAGTCAGCACCAAAAATTATTACTATGAGGCTTATGTATTTGCAGACATTGTCTATGTCGGAGTCTTGGAGTTTTTTTATACAACTTGGGTTGTCCAATGCCCTCGTGCCCAAAACCCGGGGATATATCTAGCAAACATTTAAGCCAAGTTCACTCAGGGCACGAAGCTTGGATATTATTGAACTTTCCATTGGAACAGAATATAGAAAAGTGCCAGGTTGACATGCCCAGGGCATCCCGGGCATTTGCCAACTCTAGACACAATCCTATACAGGAATTAAAACATAATCCAAGCTACCAATGACCTGGTCGACGGTCGGTAGATTGAACCCCACGGGTCATGCCCAAATTATCAGAGAATCAGCTCTGAAAAGCCCGTATCATAAATTATATATTTTTGGAGACTTACTAACTGTCAATTGACCTCTGCTCTGTACGTCCATGGAATGATTACATCCATAACCTACGAATATATTCTTTGTACTCGTATTACAGATAAAATTATGCTACCCTGTGCCAAATTTGGTGACGCTGAGTCAACTCTGGCTTGAATTACCTGGCGGACAGATGGACAGACGGACAACGATAGACATTTAAGAGGAATTTGAATATAAAAATGGGCGCAATTTTAATGAAATCTCATTGGGATTTTGCTAAGACGCAAATGGCTTAGATTTTAATTTTTTCGGAAATATTTTAAACCTTACGCCAGCAGCCTTGTCTTAGTTTCGTTAATATGTGTGTCAGTAGTGTCTGTTGAAAATCACATTTGTTTGCATATTTCATCAGATGAGAAAAGGAGGTGCGATGCACTTTTAAAAGAGAGATGTGAGAATATAGCTCTAATTTAAAACACGATTAAATATCATGATGTAGAACGCTATAATCTTATTTCTATTCTGTGCTCAGTTTTGAAATAGATGTAACAGCAGAAGCTTCTTGTTTACAATCAAAAGGGTTTAAATTAAGCTGAATTAGCACATTTTATATAATCCTAATAATTAATATCCCACAGTGGGATAAATTTATTCAAATATTTACTACCCCTCCCGACTTACTTACATCTCTCAATACTTGTAACTTGAACGTACGTCTTGGGCAGAGTTTCAAAAATAAAAGTATGCTTATCCAATCGATTAGCAGGGTGACTTGTACATTTTTATATAAATAATATTAAATCTTGGGTGAAAGTTAAAACTGGTCTAATTCCTTTCTCAAGTATCTTCACTTGGCAGTTTGGGCAATGCAAGCAGATTTACATATCTGCACTAACTTTTAAAAAGATATTCGACGTGGTACTTGAGGTTGACCATGGACCATCATCATGGCATATCTCTATTCACGCTTGTGCCATATGATGAGTTATGCAACTGTGTCATTGCGATTACATACCACACAGTCACCACCACCTCCTCTACCTCTAACCCACGATGCCTAACTGCGTAGACCTAAATATAACTACTACACATGGGGTTATAATAATATGACCAAGCACGGCACAAGGCGTGCTGTCTATTTCCATTCCCTTTAATTGGCTTTTAAGGGAAATTTTTACAAAGTCGCGTTCCTTCGTACGACCACGACGACAATGGATGGCTTCGTGACACTGGTGACACTGGGGACTCTCTCTCTCGAGAGAGAAGAGACATGAGTGGAAATTAATTACTCTCAACAGTCAGACTCGGTTGGTTTTGAGACAGAGGCTTTTAATTTATTTACCAGAGTCCAAAGATTTTTTCTTATACCAGAGATTTTGAGCTTTCAATACTTTCATGATGGCCACCAGGGACGCCCCTAAGTTGATAGTAAAAATATGTCACCCTTAGTCATCAGGGTCATTGATGTTACGCGACTTGCTCCAGGTTCCAGTGAGAGGAATGTCCGAAGAATTGCTTCGTCCAGTGGTCCGGCGTTGGCTGGGATTTATATTTTGGTGGACCGAAGGTTGGGGCTGGTATCCTACGACAGGCAGGGGGAAGACATTGCGGGAGTAGGCGATTTGTTGAGTATCCGCGTCCATGATGGTCACCCCGTCGTAGGTGGTGTAGGTGTGGTGACTTGGTCCTGAGAGGAACACGCTCCTCCGGGTATTTTCCGATATATTGATTTGAGAGGGCATGACTGAGGGTTGGGACCCTAGTCTGAACCAAGGCTCCTCGAACATGTTTTCTAAGGGAATACGTTTCTCTGGTACGGGCTCTAGGGCTTTATACATGAAGGATTTGATCTCTGGGGACAGTCTGTCCTTTACCTGGGGAATCAGAGTTGAGATTTTAGATTGGGTAACAGGGCAATGGGAAACCAGTAATTAAAATCTATGGTTTAGACATAGAGTAGAATAAAAATGTCTGAACGCTACAAACCTTCGTTCTGAATTTCCAGGAGCGGGTCATCTGACACTCGTACAACTTCTTGAGACTGGAGTCATCGAACGGCATCCCCTTATTGATCATGATGAACAAGACGATGGCAATGGACCAAATGTCAGAGAGACGCGGGTCGTAGGGAACGCCACGAATTATTTCCGGCGCGGCATAGGAGACAGAGCCGCAGAAGGTGTCCGACTTGGGCTCCTTGTCATGGTGGTAGTAGCGCGCGAATCCGAAATCGGAGAGCTTGATATTGTAAGAGCCGGTTAGAAGGACGTTCTCGCACTTGAGATCGCGGTGGACAATGTCGCGGTCGTGGAGGTACATGACCCCTCGAATGAGCTGGGAGAACCATTGCCGCGACTGCTTTTCATCGATCGCTCCATTAGTTCTTATAAAGTCCAGGAGGTCTCCATTCTCGCAGAATTGCATGAAGAGGAAGTACTTGTTCTTCCTTTGGAGGATGCTATGGACGCGGATGAGGTAGGGGTGGTTCACGCGACTCATGATCTCAACTTCGCGCGGGAAGAACTTTTTGAGGAAGTCCTTCGGAGCGGCGGAGCCGTTGATCATTTTGCAAGCTAGGCGTTGGACCCTTCCCATCTTGGCATCTTTGAATTCGGCCAGGTAGACCTAGGAAATTAAATTACAATAGAATTTCTTTAGTATGGTAAGGTTTAGGATTTAAATATTTTGTCAACTTTGAACCTTGGCATAGGAACCTTCCCCAAGGAGTCTGTCGAGGGAATACCCGCGTTTATGAAGGATAGCTTCATCCGAAGTCCCTTTGACTAGAGGGGAACTAGTTGCCATCAATCGAGCGATGTTGGAATTTTTGAAAAGCTAGTAAGGTAACCTAATTGCCAGGACATGGTTATCTACAATTATGTGGTGAATGGAAGTTGGTGAAATGTCTGCTTTACTTTTAATGATCGGTTTCAAATCATACCTTAGCAACCGTTCAATTTCCTTCTTCAGATTTTGAATAGAAAAATATAGGAAGATTCGGAAATAAATCAATGGCAATCAAATACAAAATCTTTTTTGAAGTTTCAGTCAGTATGAGTTTTTTTGTTATCTTGAAACATACAAATCAATAAAATAATGAAATCGATGACGGGATTGATAATGATGGATGACTATAAGGAGCACGGGGCTCTCATTATTTAAAATTTCGGATTGAACTATTTAGTGATTTACCCAATTTGATAATCGTTTTAATAAAAAATCAATGAAAAAAAGTTAATTATTATCATTTTATTGGCGTTAGTTAGTCAGCTAAACATTAACGAGCTTTTAATAATCCTTCAAATCTTACTTGTCCATGTCAACTCAATCATCCTCTTTAATGTCCTTATAAATAGAACTGTGAATTCAAAAATATTCAAAATTCATAACCATAATTCCCCTTACGTATGCTAACTAGATTGGGGTAAGTGTGAGTGCACCCGACCCTCAGCTCCAGCTCATCTTCAGTAGCATTAAAAAGACCTTAAGGGTTTGGATCCACACAAGATCTAATGATGCTACAGTAATTTACCAGTATGTGTAAGCTCCATCTTAGAGTATTAAATACCCTATAGGGTCACCGGGTCACTACCAATGTAGGTGCACAATATTATTCCCAGCCTGTATATTTTTCAAATTCACTTCCACACAAGCACTGCAAATGTTGGAGAGTCGTGTAAGACCATGCCACACAAATAGTTTTGACTTTTTAATAATATTATGTAAAAAAAATCGTCCCCAGCAGATTCGAAATACTTGAATAAGCACCAAAAGTATAAAAGAAATAGTAGAAGTGGGAGCAAAAAGTGTCTACCCATCGGGGGACTCGAACCCCCAATCTTCTGCTTAGGAGGCAGACGCCTTATCCATTAGGCCAGACGGGCTAAGGTTGCAGGAAGGTGGGAAACTAACTCACTATACCACTATAGCATCTTACCACTCCTTGGCAAACACTTTTTTATGAATTTCTGGACGTTGTGGTGGTTATTTACACTTTCTTGTTTAATGTCAAATGTCAAGTATGATTTTGAAATAGTAATTTTAATTTTGAAATAATGTCCGTATCATTCATTAATGTAAGAATTATAATAAGTATCTTAAATGAAAGTGGTTAAAGTAATAGAAATTATGACTGACTTGTTAAAAATTTTATAATATTTATCGCGTATGTGACTTGGTATTGGAAACAATGTGTTTACTCATATTATGTATGTATTCTTGTCACTTCATAAAACTATTGAACCTTGAACCTCTGTCCTCTGTCCTCTGTCTGACGGAATTTGAATTTTTATTCATTTTTCCCATACAAAGATTCAAATTAAAACTTAATGTATTGACAGTTCCAAAATTTAAAAAAAATATGGACCATATTATTGTAATCAGATTCATTTTTCAGATCCCATTCAAATTTCAAATTATGACCCAACGTAGTGGTCACATATATTTGACCCCCTCTCCCTGCCGATGCCCCTTGTCCCTCTTCCACTCAAGACCCAGTGGCCGGAGTGGTCAAAAATATGAATTTGGACGTTGGACGTGCATTGGAGAAAGCCGGATTGCGTTGCCATAGCAATACTCAAGTTGGTTACCACTTACCAGGGAACTCGATTGATTCTGAGGGAAAACATTCACATTTTTGCAGTCAAAGAAAAACAAAAGACCATTATGGGATAAGAGTGAGGAAATAGGCCCCTAATTTGAATCCTTCGGAACTTTGGTTGGCAAACTCATACACTTTCAAAATTTTGTACACCAACAGATGAATGCATGAACTAAATAGTTTGCAAAGCCGGTGGGTGAGTGATTTATTTTACTACCACTGATAACAGTCAGAGTGCACCCTACTTTTCATTAGTTTTTCTATGTTAAAAGGGCATGAACTTATGAGCCAACTTAATATCACTAAATATCTACGGGTCTTTAAAATGTTATTAA
>JAQFYM010000876.1:0-46396 GCA_034694785.1 Agrenia bidenticulata
AAATCAAAATCGCTCGATTAGTTTTGGAAATAACGATTTTTAAAGACTCGAACAATGGCCTGGGACACCCTGTATATGTTTATAAAAGCTAAAAATATAATGATAGACATAGCCAGGCTCTCTTTTTACAAATTCACACCTAGCTCTATACTGTCCGTAATTCGGGTGTGGATAAATAGAGTTAACTGCATCAATCCAAAAAGTTATAAAAACAAACGAACATAGAAAACAAACCTATTGAGACTAAAATTTAACAAGTCTTCCAACATTTCTACTTGACTTCCTTTTTATTACATAAAAGTTTAGAGCTCCAGGAGAATTTCATTTCAACCCGAGGTTTTGCATTTACGCAAACATGAATTTGTAAATATGTCACGGATTCTACCGATGTTGAATACATACATCCGTTCGTCAAGAGTATATACAAAATAAGGAGATAAGAAGACTACAAATGAGACAAAAGATCTAGGAATAAGAAAAGAACAAAAGAGACGAATATCCTTATTCTTCTAAATGATGGATACTTCATATTTCCAAGCCTTTTCCAAATCAAACATCCTGAAGAACAAAGTGCTATGCCATGGTCATCTCATACAGTAATACTTTAATATTGGACGTTTTAAAAATAAATTGTCCACCCACGTAGATGCAGCCAATAAAATGACTTGGTTTATAATTCTAAATGATCAAGCTCATCCTGGATAACTAATCCACACATCCACATCCCTATAAAGAAACAAGATCCTTTCCCACAATGTAACACAACATTGTCAAAAGTATACGTCTAGCTCTGTGTAAAATCTCTTTACAGAGAACAGTTTCCCCTCATCTCATCTTCCGGCTCCAAGTAGACGGAGGCGATATAGATGCAGGAAGAACCCTGATTCGGAGATATTTCAGTCCCCGGGTAACCAACTCGACTCCATCCAACTTGCGGTAATAATGCTTCTGATTCTAATACCATATAGCTTAGAATTCTCTAATTCCACATGGTTGAAATGGATGAATCAAATTATTATCCTCCTCTGCGCAGGCTAAAAAACTCTCATAAAAAGTCCCATAAGTCGTATCTTAAGCTTCTTGTTTAATAATGTTAATAAATTTCTTAACAACCTCTTGGAGGGATCTTAACCATAAAAACGGTTCATTTTGAAGGACAAAAACCCTGGTTGCAAGATGTGTATCGTCTCTAAGTGTGCTCTCATTGCCTACTTAGAAAATAGGTTCTATTATTGTCCTGACACATTTTTGTGTCAACCTCAGATCTAGCTTTGCCAAATATCAACATAAGAGAAACAGAAACCCACATGTTTTTTCATTCCAACTATTCCAAGTTCCATGCAACCTCCGATTACTTGCGTTGTTTACAGAATTTTTGCAAGAACGGTCTCGACTACCCAAGATAAACAGATTGCAGAAACGAGAACAAATTACTCCATCAATTTGTACAAGAGGAAAATTGCACATACTTCAGTTAAAATCTTCTTCACACATGAGTGAAAAATACCTAATTTCAATTTTTAATAACTCAATCAACTAAAACTGCCGATTGTAACTCCAAAGATGGATACATAATATTATCATTATTATCTCTACTATGCATATAACTGCAACTCCTTTAAGGTTGGCTGTGCAGAGAGTCGAGTGCTCGAGTGTGTGTTGCTGGTTGCTGGTGGTTAGCCGACGAACGCCTTGGATATTTTAATTTATATGAACATGGTCATTGGTCATGTACTTGATGTACTTATATTAACAAATTTCTTATTGTTATTGTTAGCCTCGTATAAATAACCTTGTGATATTGAATTTGGTGTTTTGGAGGTTTGATTAGCTGAACTTCTATAGTAATACTACAATATATGATATTTTATTATACGAAAACTAATTTGCCCACAGCATTTGGATTTTTTAAAATATTTTTTTACTAAAAACAAGTAGCCAAACATGCTTTCAGAAATCGGCAATCCTATTGTAAATGCATAATGACTCCATCACATACAACACCATAACTAATAAAATAATACACGTGTTTAAAGACGTATATAGTAACCACCTGCCATATGAAATCTTATTGAGACGAACAACACGCAGATAAATTATGCCGTATATTTCTCGCGGATAACGCTTATCAGCGGAAATTGGCAAATAATTTTAAGAGTTTGTCCATCCTTCCTGAAATCTCTGTCGTGGCATTATATAACACGATTTTTCAAGTACCTAATTTGATTTTTTTTGGTTCTTAAGATTAATTTCATTTCGATTTGATACTCACTTCTAAATTATCTGCATTGTCAGTAGGGCAATGAACCTGTGTAATTAATATAATATTTACAAGTCTAAATAGAAGTAACGTAGAAAAAATAGGACTTATTTTGCATTTGTTTGATATTTTAAATGATATATATATAAAACATAAATAACATAAATGATAAATACTGACACTAACTAAAATTATTGACAACCTCTGCTCTCAGAATCCTCCCATTTATATCAATAAGCAAATATAAACCAAAGTCAATAAATTGCATCAATTTCCAATGTTCCTATATTTTTCCGAAGCAGAGGTTAAAAGCTTTCACTGAATAATAACACAATCCGGACTGTTATATCTTATATGTCATTGACATTTTGTCATTTAAGTTTATTTTTCATTTTCAAAAACGGATGCTAATATAGTATAATTGCACAACGTAATGGTAGAGTCTAAAATCCCTTATTTGCTAACCCCAATTAAAAAATCAAACAAGGAAACACATAAGCAAATCAAACAAAGTACATACTATAATTACTCAACATTTAATTGTTTCACCTAGCTAACCCAAAATTTGACAAACGACAGTTCAACCGGACAAACAAAAAAAACCAACCCCAACCAAACGTTAAAGAACTAAATTGCAATGAAATTTTACCCGACGCAAGTCAAACAGAATCGGTAGTACATCATCCTTCGTCCTCGCATCCCGATTTCCGCAGCTGATGCCGGTTATTGTAACAATGATTTTTCCAAGAAATTAATCCTCCGATATTTTTCGGATTATTCAAACAAGCCTTCTTTCGTTGATGATATCATAACTTTGTATTTTATTTTGGCACTGGCATCTCATCTTATTATGTTTATCAGCTAGCGTTGATCATCATTTCATTTGCATGATAGACAATACAAATAATTACGATGAGTTTCAACTTTCAGGTCAGCTCAAAGTCAGAAGAAAAGCCACAGAGTACAGAGAGGTAAGAATTGTGCTTGAACCGTTGTACCAAACGCTGAATGAATTTTGGTCAAAGTTCAAAATTGGTTTCCAATCCCAGCTATACAATTTATAGCAATTTGTTGTAAACTAATCATTGCAGAAAATCAAATTTAGCAAAGAGAAATGAGAACGCGAAAGATTGCAGACAGTCAATAACTATTGAAAGGGTGAGTGGTAGGTAGTGTAGTTGCATTTAAGGAACTTAATTTTAATACATAATACATACTTACCAGTTCAAAGTGCTTGCAAGGTCAATCGATTGTTGATTGACGATTCTGTTTAACATATGAATATAAGTTTCTGGATTTGATTGGTCTCACGGATCACTTATTATTTCATTCGGATACTTCTTATCGTAAATTGAGAATAATTATTTCGTACAATTTGTGCTTTGATTAGTCTCACCCTGAAATATCCTATCCAGTCACTAGTTCCCTTCCCAGTTCACAGTTAGTTGGTGACCCTTGCTGTAACTGTGTTGTTTATAAATTTTAAATAAAATTCTTCCACACTACTTTCCACCGCGTTAGAATTATCACTGTGAGAGATAGTTACAAGTTACTCACTGTGAACAGTGGACTATATGATTCAATTCAATGAGTACTAAGTATTGTCAATGTTGAATGTGCAAAGAGAGTTAATGATTGACAATTTGTGATTTGGCAACTGCACTTGAACTAATCAACTACAAGATCATATACCAAACAAACCAAACCCATAAGACGAAACTTAACAGTGAGAAACTTATTACTCTCAAGTCACTCATTTAGTTTTTATTCTGATGGAAGAACTTAATTGAATTATTAGCTTAACTCGTCGCTACTTGACTGATGATTTTTGGTCCGACACACCAGCGGAGAGACAGAGTCACATTATAATTCCTAGTAAAAATCCATCAGTGATGAGATGTTTTATTATCAGCTGAATGAAATACAATCAAACGAATCTGCTTTCACACCTTCACCTGTTCTCCAACCTCCCGCAACAAGCACAACACAAGTTTGTTTGAAAAGCTCAAGGCCCAAAGTAAAGGCAGCTATATATTTACTATACAGTGTAGTTGTAGAATGAATGAAGCAGATTTTTATTGGAGGAACTCCAGATTCAGAGGCCTTCTCGCCATCTAAGCTCCAGATATATTATTATTTTTACCCGAATGTACGACAGAACAACCGACAGCCAATCAATCTATTTAAAACTCTATTTATAATTTACATTTTTAAAGTCCCATTAAATCTGATGATTTGGTCCATACCTAGTGTGAAATTAATTAAAATAATTAAAATAAGGTCACGTTTGTCGCTTTCGTTCCTATAATAAATAATGATACAATTGGGGAAAAGATTTTCCAGCAGCTTCAATTGATGGTCAGTTAAGGGATGAATTTCTGTAATTTTCTCTAAAACAACGTCCATTTGGAACTTGGAACCCTCCGCGCTCCGGACCCCCTCTTGCTGTGAGAGTTTATCGATGCTTACGAATTTCGTACAACATTGGCGAATCATTCATTCATCAAATATTTTATTGTAGTCGTTGAATCTTGAATCTTCATGTGTTGAGTGAGTGCGTATGTCATTTTAAAGTTTGATTATCATAGACTTTATATTTATTTATTTTAAGTCCAAAGTCTTCTACATATTGATTTTTAACCATCCATGAGGGTTTTAATAGCTCTAAGTATACAAAGTTTAAAATGATTAAATTCAAATTAGATGAAAATACTTTAATCACGTAGTTTTTACTGTGTTTTTTATCGTTTTAATCTAAAAATGAAGAAATTTATGTGACTTTTTAGAATATTTGTCTTATTCACGTCTTCCAAGAAATTCCTAAACACATAAGCCTCAAAAACTCGGCAAACTTACAATAAGTCGCAGAAGTCGGGTACGTTGCATTACTTGCATTCCTTACTCCAATGCTTTTCAATTTGCAATGGTCCTAAAATCCTAATTATTAGAGTTGTATTTTGTATTACTTGCACCAGCGGCACTTCACTGGCTCGCGCTCTTGATTCATGATATCAACTAAATACAACTTTATGCTATACTATATAGTAGGATCTTATATCATTGTTTTGGTTTAATGTGACGTCGATCCTGTAGAGCGAATTCCGGGTAAAGAAACCACCGAATTCGGAGCTGATGCTGATTGTATGATTGCACGACAGTACTAGTGACTGTCACATACTCCCGTAAGTCATAACAATCCCTTGTTCCAATTCCAATGAAAATCTAATGGTGAATCTCATTTATTTTCTCTGAATCTTCTTCAATGTTGTATCTATAGGTTCTGGAGGACCAGGAGGGTTCGTAGATCCGTCCAATATTCCCATCCACCCATTCCATATATGAACTTTTACTCGTGAAGAGGATCAATTCTGGTCAATTCATCATAGGTACACTCTCGAGCTCTCCTTCCTCCTCTCGTTTCATAAAAACAAGGGAGACTCAAACTACTGGCTTCCTTCCCTCCCCCTTGATACCCGAATTCGGGTTTTCCCATTTCGTAGTCACTTCAGTAGTCCCTCTGCCTTTCCTTAGGCTTCTTCTTTTTTCAACTTCGGGTGATTTGGTTTTTTAAGCTCAACCCAGTGTGTGGCTCAGCTCAGGCTTTATTTGTAGAATATCAGATTCGGAATATCCCCAGAATTCAGGTTTTTTCCCATCAGGTCTGGTTGATACTTCAAAAGTACAAATTATCCGCATCCTGGCTTGTCTTTTCACCCGTGTCGCATTTAATTACCGAGGATTCAATTTGCATGATTTATTTCCTGCGGTACGGATGATCAACACAATTCTCTTTCAGTCGTTTGTATATTCTATTTCAATTTCAACCACTTTAGAATTAGAATTGACTCTCAGTCTCATTCATCATATTTTTGAAGAATTATTTGATTATTCTTTGGGATTCTGTAAATAACTTTCATTGGTTGCTGTTGCTTAAAACTTAATAGTGAAGTTGATTCAAAGGCTTGAAATACGCTGCTTTTTTATTGTCAAGTGTTACAAAAACTCATAATAATTTACCTCTGTTTTTTTTCTTGATAGTTGGAAACCTGATTCTATTGGGCGATATTTTTACATTGGAGTCAAAAATGATATTTTAAGGGAAGCAAAGTATCTCCACCATTTGAAAAAATACTGCTTGGGAATCTAACTGCATATGGAATAAAGAAAACTCATAAATCATCTCGTTACTTTACGTCAGGTAAGAGACACAGGAGTACCCGTTTGGGAATTCTATACAATATGTCAGATTTTTTTCGATCCCTCCAAGCAAATAAAACTCTGAAATAGGGTACTGAAACTCAAAATATGATATTAAGCATTGTTAATGAGAAAATGCAGTTTTTTGTTGGTGAAGGTGCGTGAAATCCAGACCCGACATCATCATTTTCGATGGATTTCAAAATGATGTCCACAAGTGCTACTTCAGCGGCAATGAATCTCCCTACTAATAGTTCTGTGGATTCTGAATCCTTGAATTTACTTGTACAGGAATTGAGAGAGTTGGGATTCGATGCCATTCGATTCGCTTCTTATCGAACGGCTGCCAAGTTGCGCTACATTGAGAAAAAGTCCAATTGTAAGTTTTGACCGATATCACTCATGTTAATTTTATATATTCGATCTACAAAAAATAACATTCCCCACCATTCTTGGAATGTTCAGACGTATTGATGCAACACTCCTAAGAAGTATCCAGTAATAAAATTGTAATTGCTCTTTTTTTTGTCTCTTTAATCCAGTTCTGCTAGTAGACCTATGGAACGTAATCGAAGGATTTCGAGAGAATGGACTAAATGGACTTGACCCTTATTCAATTATTACCATTACTAAGTTGGAGTTGCTTCTAGCTTCATTTTATAATAACCTGAACAAGCGTCTTCCTCTTGGACAGCAAGTGGATATTGGAAGTTGCGCTAGATATTTACTTTCGTGGTTTCTGATTGCTTATGACAGGTTTGTAAATATATATATATTCTTGCTTTTATTTCATTATTTTTTTGGATAAGAAAAGTGAAACTTAATAATATTTTGGTATTGAAAATTCAGTGAAGGTAGTGGACGAGTTCGAGTATTCTCAGTTAAAGTTGGACTGGTAACGCTTTGCAGCGGGAAGCTTGTAGATAAACTTCGATGTAATTTTTGTTGCAATGCATCAATAAAAAATAATCGAACTATCGATCTACTCAAGTTATTGTTACTTTTGAAAATTTTGCAGATGTTTTTTCGTTGATTTCTGATGCGAGTGGATGTCTTGTTCTCTCTCGATTCTCTGAGTACCTTCAAGAAGTATTGTCTCTGTCAGCGATGGTACTTGAGTCTCCTACTTTTGGATACACAGATGGACTTGCAATGACAATATTTGACGGGGTTGGTTTTTTTTATCCTATTCATCTATTACTGTAATTTATGCAATGAATTATCTAAATAATAAGATACTATGTATCTTGTGTGTTTTAGACCACAAAAGTTTCTGTGAACGGATTTTTGGATGCCCTTCTAAGCGATCCAGGACCGCCTTGCTTGATGTGGTTGCCTTTGCTGCATTCCATGGCTACTGTCGAGGATGTAAATCATGGTGTACAATGTAGTGTTTGTAAAGTTGGAAGTATTCAAGGATTTCGCTACAAGGTTCACAGGAAGCACTTGCATGTTTAGTCAAATTATAAAAACGTTTAGTTAACAAACTTAAATCTTGTTTTGGCCTATTTTTAGTGCCAGAAATGCTCCAATTTTAATATGTGCCAAAACTGCTTCTGGCAAGGAAAAACCATTGAAAATCACCGGACAGATCATGAGGTCAAAGAATATGCCACGAGTGTAAGTACACGCAAATATTGATACCAAAAGTCACTCAAAACTCAATATTCAATCCGTCATTATAAATACGACTTAACATAGCATAACTTCAATAACACAAAATGCTTATAATTTATTTGAATGGTCTTTAGAAAACTGGTGGAAAGAGTTTCCGCAACTCGTTCAGAAAGTCTTTACGATGTGTTCCAGAAAAATCTAAGAAGTCAGTTCCCCGATTCCCTGATGAGCCGGAACGATGTTTAAACCTTTCTCACATTGTGTAAGTGAGGGATGATGTTTGTATTGTAAAATACATGTACTGGCTACTAGAGACTAGTAGTTACGGTTTTCTTGAATTGTTTTAGTTTATTTTGTTATGATTAAAAATCACAGGACTGAATTACTGCTTAAAGTTCTTGGGTGTAAGAACATTCCTATAATGTATTTGTTGTCAAAGACATGCAACTTTCTCTAAACCTCATCATTCATTTTCGTCTTTGATAATAATGTTGGCTTTCAATTTAACCCATAGTGGCTCTGAAGCTGTCTCAGCTTGGTTTTTCAATCATTTATAATTTCACGGCCATGTAACCCAAAATTCTTTTATGCAGCCCTCCTTCACCTTTGCCTGTCCATAATGGATTTTCGGGATATGAACAACCTTTGGATGCATATAATGATCAAAAAATGTTTGCTTTGGAGCTTGGGCAAGGGTGAGTTTCTATTATATTCAAGTCTGCTTAATTAAATAAAGTTAATCAAATGGATAACAATTCAATAGTCCGGTAGTAATGAAATTGCTTAGGATTTGACTAATCTCTCTCTATACGAAAACTAACATCTGTTATAATAAGGCTGTTGGATTGAATCTTTGATGTTTTAGCTTATTTATAATTAATAATAAGTGTGTGGATTTGTGAGTTGTTTATAAATTTTCTGTAGCCCTAGCAGAATGGCTAATTATCCTGAAAGCGTGAGTGAAAGTGACGAAGAACACAGGCTCATTGCAAGATATACTGCACGACTTGCGTCTGATGGCAAATACCCTGTAAGTATCTTGGAGCTTTTAAAAATCACGAGCAGCTAGTTTACAGTAAACTTAATTCCATCCCGTGTTTGAGACATATTAAAATATATTAGTTGATTCGTATTAATTGTGTTTAGCCAACGCCAGTATATCACACAATGCAGGTTTGTTTCTCTAACGTTGCTTCATTACGTCATTGTTGTTACTTTGTTTTCGTGGTTTGATTTGGTGTTGTTTGAAATTTTTAGAATCAATTAATATTTTTTTAACTGGATTGAATGCCAAATTAATTTTGAAAATTGGTTCTACTTTACAGCATAGCCGAACTATGTCACAGACAAGCATGAGCTTTTGCGACACAACTCAGAGCCAAAGAGACATGATTTCTCAGTTGGAAGTGAAGAATCGGGAAATAATGCAAGAAATCTCACGTTTAAGGTATGCAATTTTAATTTTCGTGATTCAAAAATAATTTTATGTCCCCAACGAATGCTTTAAATTGAAAAACAAAATATTGTTTTAGGGCACAGCAGGAAATGGATTTCTTGAATGGTGATCCACATGATCCGTTTGTTATTGACGAACTACATGCCTTGCGGGAGCACAAAATGGATCTGGAAGATAAGTTAAATGGGCTTCAAGACTCTCGAAAACATTTAATGGGTCAACTTGAAGGTTTGATGAGACTACTTAAGGTAAACGAAGCTTCTGTGTTAATAAATGTTACGAGACAAGTCTGCTTGTATAAATGGTACGTAACACGTTAATGGTTTGATAGGCCCAGCAAATCAGCCATGACGGAACGCCAGAATCATCTCCAAGAAGTGGGAAAACCCCACCTATGCCAATATATAGTCATTCCGGCTCATTACATCGTTCTGCACCGGTTACTCCTCATCATTCGGACACGTACAGTTTGCTAACCGGTGATCTTCGTTCTGCATTCAGTAATTCGGAAGATTTTCAGACTGCAGCATTCCTAGAAGCAGAAAATTATGGAATGTCGGGAAGTAATGGTGGAAGATGTTTGAGAAATGATCTTCTCCTCGCCGCGGATTCAGTTACAAATGCTATGTCAAGTTTAGTTAAGGAACTAAACTCGGATGAAGATACTATAGAAAGCCGCATAATGAAACCACTCGGTATAAAAATATCATAAAATTTCGTTATAGTAATCAGATATATTAATGGATAATATTGATCAATTGCTAAATTATGCTAGATTTTGAGAGCTCTGAGGATTTCAAGAGGGCTGTACGTTGGAAGCAAGAAATGGATGCTAGACTTCAAGAAGAGGAAGATGCAAGGTTTTTATCTGAATTACGAGCAAGAAAGTTATCCAATGGAAACGCCTATGGATACATTGGAGGTAGTGGAGAACGTTCTTCTCGTAGTGGTCAAAATCAATCGTCAAATACTAATGGAAATGGCGTTTGTTCGGATGCTGATGGAAAGTCTTTTGGAGAACAATATGAAAGAAAAACTGACGTAAGATAAAACTTTTTTTTTTAAATATTTGTACGATTAAGCTCATTTCTAATAATTTTAATTAATAAATTCTGAACAGTCGATGGGACGTCGTCGTAATAGTCTAGGTAAAGAAGAAGCTGAAAGAGACTACGGATCTGTCAAAACGGACGAAGATTTGAATGGTGCAGATTGGGAAGATGGTTTAAAACGGCGAGTAAATCGCTAAGATTTTTTCAACTAACTTTTTTTAAATCGTAGAATTTCTCATTTGGTGAATCTCCTGTGTCATGCGTGGCATTTTCATAAATGAAGCAGCTCTATAAATCTGTTGTGAAAACATTAATCAATCAGTCTAATAAGAAATTTTCTTTTTAAATTTCATCCATTATGTGTATATGTGTGTTGTTGTTACTATTGAGTTTTGATTTCAATACAAAATATCAACTTATTTGTCTCATGTTTGAACATTTGTACAAGAAGCTATATGACTCATATACTTAACATAAGTTCTGTGAACGACAATAGATCCTTGATTTATATATGACGGTGGTGTTTTGAAAGGTAAAAACTAATGTACAATGTAATTGATCTGTTAAAAAGTCTGATAGTCTAAAACTATACTTTAGTATAAAATATCTAGTGTCTATATGAAACCAAAGAACTAAAATTTATGATTACTTAAATTGCAATATCGATTTAATTAGAATAATTCATATTTTATCATACAGTTCCTATTTAAGTTATTAGTATAGAAACAAAGGCATTAGAAAAGGGAATTACAATTGAATGAAAAATTTAAAAAACCTTAAATTCAAAAGTTATTGATGAATATTCAAAGTTGAAAATTTGATCCCTGATCTTTGCAGAAAATATTAGACATATGACGATAACTCAAGCAACCTTACAGATAAGGCGATGCTACAAAGTGTCTATTTATATGCGTCTCAATTCTTTAGCGAAAAAACTGTTTGATAGCTTGTATTGTAAAACAGTTTACTGGACTTTATCAATTTAGTACTTTACTTAACATTCCAGATATATTTCTGTAGTCTTTAGGGTTACTTGGAGATTATGAAGCAAGTTTTAATCTCTGGTGTTGCTGTGATTAAATTTCTCATTGCCATTTTTTCTATAAATTAAAAAAAAACTCACTCTAATACAAATATGTTTGACTCCAAATCCAAAAGACTGTATAAGTTTCCCTACGTAATCGTAGTTCAATTTTAAATAAGTCACGTAATTTGTCACTTCTAAACAAACATTTTAAAATATAACTTCTAGTAACGGGTAATATCTGTAATAATGATGGAATACATTAACATTAGCAGTTTCTAATGTGATAATTTTAATTCATATCATCCAAAAAATTTCATGCAGAAAAGAGTAAACTCACGCTTTATCAGCATGTGCAAAACCAGAGGATATCATATTTTAAGAACTAATAACATTGATATTCTTAATTTTGATTTGCCGGTTATTATAGTTTGCACACCCATTTAATTTAGGTAATTCATAATTCATAAGAAACTGAGAGTAAATTTCTCATATTTTTATCAGTATGTGGCAAAAATAGATTGATTTACTGTCTCCAAAATAGACATTCATGATTCATGACATTAATGGCATTGATTTGAAAATTTTACACCATGAGCCATCAACCTAAATCGACTCTTGATCCACTGTCAGACGAAAGATCACAGAAGTAATTGTTTAGGGGTGGGGCGCACAAAAAATACGCTTTAAGGAGTATCTTCAAACAAGTTTATTACGACCTGGAATTTTAGCTGATGTTTTTTAGTTCAGCTTGTTCAAAGTTAAGACGGTTTTTTGTTTAGTTTTTCAAAATACTCAAGTAAACCTTGAATGAAGAACCGAAGAAACTAAAAATTAAAGAACATATGAGAATTTAACAAAAACAATGCACAAAAAACTTGTTTTACATTAACTTTTATTCTCTTTATTTTCAAACAGGAATGCAGGAAGTCTAACAGGACACTGCGGGTCATTGATGATTGAAATATTCGCTTAGATTTAACTGATTTAAGATATATATAATACTCTCGCATTTACAAGTATATATATGTATGTATGCTCTGTAAACTTTCATTTCTAAACTGGAAAGCGTCAGGTAGCAAGCAGGGTCTAATTTTATTTTTGTTGAAAATACAGAAGGGTTTCTTCATTTAAGTATAAAATTACAGCATAAAATTTACGAATTAGGGCTAAAATCAGTTCTGAAATCATAAGACTGAACACAAGGGGCGTGTATAAGTGAAATACTTTAGATTACGGTTAAAAAGACGTATTAATGAACTATGTATTATACATTGTTAAATGTTAACTAAGGTCAGGTTTTTTCTTTGTCTACAGGTAAAAGGTAAAACTAATTTGGCACCGGATGATTTTGGAGTCCCTACTCGGAAGCTTAATCGTTCGAAACTTCTTTAAGCTTTTTTCAAATTACATTCTATGGTTGATTTCAAGTAAAATTATCAATTAACAGCTCGCGGGTCTATATTTAATAATGAATAAAGAGTTAATGGAAGGGGTACCTTAATCGAAGCAAGCTAAACGTACACAAAAAACCGCTATCTCCGATAGTATATAATCCTAAAAGAGGGAAATAAGGAGTTCGTTTTTTAAAGATTAATGTACATACAGAGTGAGTATGGATGGACGCACGATAAACCTTATAAATATTAGTTTGTTAGTGAACATTCAAATGGATGAGTCTAGCTCTATAGATGAGGATTGTTTAAAGGTATGTATGTAGTTGATTTTCCAAAGTCCCTTGACACTTGAAGGTAGTTTAGACAATAGTGCAGCACTTTTTGCCTCCGTCCCCGTATTCTCCAACAATCTCAGTCGGGCTGCCGGCAAATCGCCTCAGTGACACAGTAGGACTAGGGGGAGGATCATACTTATGTGGCAGATCATTCATGACTCCTGTTAAATTATTAATGTAAACTTGGTTATTCAATTGGTTAGTACTGTGCATGGTTCCAGACCCATATGAATAAATGGAAGGCAGACTATCGTAGTTAATCGAGTGAGAATTCCCAACCATGCCCGTATAAGCAAAAGCGGAACTGTCAAATTCGGATTGAGAATAGTTCATATTCCAATTGCAACATGCATGCTCATAAGCTAGGGATGGAGTGTCCTCTAGTTTGAATCCGGAAGGATATCTAAGACTTGGATAGGAGACTAAGTCTTTGCAAGAAGCAGTACAACAGACGGTATTAGGTGTACCATTCGGGGGGTTAGACGACGTTCGGATTAGAGACCTGTGCTTCTTCAGGTCTGCCAAGGTTCCTGGAGGAGATAGGAGGGTACTTCCTGGAGTGATTCCAGACGAAATGTACGGGGTACTACCCCCATTCGTCAAGGTGGATGAGGGACTGTTTGTGTTGATTGTTACGGAGACATGGATGTCTATTGTACTATTACCGACTCCTACGAGGCTATCTCTACTTCCGCTCATGGAAATGCCGCTGGCACCTTTGTCATTGGAATCGAAGGGTATCATGGGACAGGAACATCAGCACGAATTCACAGAACATACAAAACAAAATAAAAACAAAGCCACATATTTGGGTTATAGCTGGTGAACTTGAATGATGAGAATGAACATATAAATTATAAATTTTTTATCGCGACAATGAAAGCCATGATTTGTGTATTTTGCCATAGGGAGGAACAGGAATGGGATGCCTTACCGATTTGAACTTTGTTGTCGATGGGAGGATTTATCTCTGGCTTTGGCAAGTTTGCGTTCGTATCTGTCACGGGGATGGAAATCGGATTTATGAACTGCTTGCTTTGGTTATTAATATTGGAATTGATGTTGTTGTTTTTTATGTTATTTGATTTCAGGTTATTGTTAACAATAGTGTCCGAATTATTGGAACCTCCTTTAGCAGCAATTGATTGCAGTCTTTCCATTTCATTTGAAGCTACTTTTATATGAGGCATCGAGTCTCTTCCAAAAGCGGCAGGGGGTAGATTTCTTGCATCATCGGGATCTTCCTCAGAACTTGGTTCGATGTGATTTTGGCTATTTACTGCAACTACTACGTTGTTCATATCTGTCGTTGGTGAAGGGCTTGTGTCCTGAAACATTTATTGAAACAAATATTAAGTCATCATTGTCGAAGTTACTATATTGGAGGTAGAGTTCGTACGCGTACGCGTACGTGTATAATCATTTTTTAGAGGCAGTCTTCATCTACAAAGTTTTCATCTAACAACGGCTGAACAGTATAACAGCATACCCCATTTGCACAAGAACAATTTATTGTACCGTCCTTAAAGGATTTTTCTTTTGAATGCAATATATTTTCAGGATTCCCAAGAATCCATATGCCATTGAAAGGATCGCATAATCAACTCAAAAATAGAAGTGCTCTCTCTGTTTCAAGTCAATCAGAAATCAATCATAAAACTAACAGACAACTGTCAAATTGCACACTCCTTCTTCTAACTCTATAGAACATCAGCACGCCGGAGAAAAATTTCTTAGAACTTGATTTCCATTCACCATTAAGTTGTCAATTCTTCAAAGAACGTATACATATGGATATCACGCTTTTGTTGGAGAGAAAAGGAAAGTTTGAAATGTTTGGTTTGGAGTAATCCGCATATTATTAGTTGCAACTTGAAATCATCAGAAAATTCTGAATTTTGTCCGAAAGCTTTACTCTTGGCATGATCTTGGCTTAGAAACTCGAGATTCATTCATATATGACTATTACACATAGATAAATATTAGTGTGGATGTGTACCTTCAAACTATCTTCTCGTGTCATAAGCATCTGAGCTTCATTGGCCGTATCTCGCTTCGAAGTTAGACCCTTGTCTCGTTGAGAAGTTCGTCGAATACTCTGAGTTCTAGAATTTGATGACTGAGTTCTCCGAAGTCTCTTTTGTCGAGCTGCTTCTTGTTGTTTCGTTTCCTGTTCACTCCTCAGCTGAATTATTCTTTCTTTTATCTCTGGATCCTCACAAATGGCTGTTGAAGAAAGACAAAAAACAGTGGTAAGCGTATCAGATTTTTGGGTCAATATTGATCCAACATATCAGCAACCTTCATAAAATGGGAAAGGGGATTGCGTCAGTTTGATGGTTCACGAGGTTCCGGTAGCTTGTCGTTTGAGTCGGAAATTGCATTTAGCAGCCCCTGATTGATTGATATTTTAGCCTTTGAACTAGGGAAAATGAGTAAGGAGTAAGGAGAAATTTCAGTCACCCCTCATTTAATGAGACAGACATGAAGTTTATTAAGTTTATTTCAACTCATACACAGAATTTGAACATTCTGTGTGACTCCTGTGTATTCACAAACTTTGACCCCAGAACCTCTTGACCTGACCTCAAGAGAACTCCTTCCCCATTAAATAATGAATGATTGTGTCATGAGAACTCAGTAAGAAGTTGAGAAATTATATTAGATTGATTATATTGTACCATATGGGGTCTCATTGTTCCGTGTCCTGGCATTAAGATCCGCACCATTCTGAACAAGAAGTTCTAGCACATCCAACTGTAAATTAGGCAGAAAACAGACAGTAAATTCTCTAATCATATAAACTATCACATTTCATTACATTAAGCTCTCAGACATGAGCCACTACTGAAAATACTTTTTGTGGTAAGAGTAAGAGCTAATAGACTTTCTGGATATAAGACTGGCTAGTCCATCATTTATCGTCGATGATTCATGAGGACAGCTTGACGGAAACGAAGCGTTAAAGTTTCAATGATTCGGTCTAATGACACTCTTTCATAGCTTTCTATTATTTAATATTCCATACCAACCCCGAGAGAAAGCTGTAAAGAGCCTAGCCATATTATTGTAAATACGACTCATGAATTATGAAACACTGCTTCCGAGCTCCAGTTTTCGAGACTTCCCTTTCACAGTACTTAGAACGTAAATTTCCCCATCAAATGTTATACATTTTTCTAAAGAGCAGAAAATATTAATCTTCAAGTTTTGTAGACCTGAGTTAAAATGCTATGCATATATTCCAGCCATTTATAGATAAAAAAAATTCATAGAACGAAAGTTGTTCCTTGGCAAAGTTCCTGAAGATTCCAAAAATATTTCAAATTCTAAAGCTTGATGTTTCTAAAGTTTTTGCACGCTTACATTTTTTCACAACAGACGCCAAAACAGCAATAATTCTAACTGATGACAAGGGCGTTCTTTACTGACAAATATAAAGTATATGACTAAAAGCTCTTCTGCAATCTATCTCCTACTTCCATTAAGTCATGTGGAGAAAGCCAATGTTGGTGAAAGCAGGGCAGATCTATAACTTCCTGCAAAAAAAGGCATAAAAACTTACGTGACCCCAACAAGCTGCGGCGTGAATTGGTTGCCAGTTGTCCTTGTCTTGAACATCAGTTGCCACATGGTTATCTAGAAGAAGCTCTACTACCCGGTAGTACCCATTTGCTGCAGCAATGTGGAGCTAGAGTAATCATCATTAAATAATATTATTACTTCCAAACTACTTTTACTTTCATCCATTTTGAGAAAAGGGTCATATTATTATGCATGTCTCGAGTAGTCATTTTGACTCCTGTAATTCCAAAAAACAGATGCTTCCTTCCTCGTCCCTTCTTCCACCTTTAAGATAATAACCTCCTTCTCAATGTGATCTGAGAAAATTATACTTTTGCATGTCGTAATTTAATTATTCATTAAAACATTGAACAGATTGGGTTTTAAGGATGAACGAACTACAATGCAGATATACTCCTTTTTAACACGCTTGCACCATTTTTTCTGCAAAACTTCCACCAACACGTATATTTACTTTTACACTATATTGCCCTGACTGAGGTGGTAGAATCCCCACTTCCCTTGAGATTGCTTTTTCTACTCTACATTAACTAACTCTGTTGAATCGCGTTTAATTTGATTCGAATCAAATTTCGAGGAGATGAGACACCGGAAGGCGTTCCTTTCCTTTCCATCTCAACTCTCAGAATAGAAAATAGAATTTTCCTGAATTTGCATAAGCAAGTGAGGAACTTGTTAAATTGAACTAAATGTAGCAGAACACCGCCTTTCCCCAAACTTACATTGATCTTCTAAGAAATTCTAGGAATGACCAAAGGAGTACTAGTAAATCTTTGCATAGGAGAGAGCTTAAGAAGGACTTAGTAGATGCAGATTCCAACTTGGTAATTGTGCAATCCCAAGGACTTGTTATAGTTGTTATCCTGAACCTTTACTTGCGATAATCATGAGATTAGACTGATCTAGGATTATGGTCTGTGGAGAATGTCGTGTATTCTAAAAGGTGCTTTTCTAGGATGAGAACATATTGATATGCAAATGAACTTTTTGACTAAAGCTCGTGTATGTGCATGTGTAGGAGAGATAATAATAACATTGGGATGGGATTGGATATCGAATAAAAGGAAGTGGAGAAACGTAAAAGCACTAACGGGTGTTGCTTGGTCCACATCTCGGCTCTCCAGCTCTCCACCCTTGGCCAAAATATTTTGAACGTCTTGCAGCATCTGAGTCTCAGGCAGGGCTCTCGTCTCCTCAATAAGTTCTTGGGTTACACCTCTTTTCGCCATTTCTGACTCGATAAAGTCCAGCGTAGCCTCTGTGGAATAGTGGAATGATTTTTTTTAAACATGCTACGAACACACACGCTCATCAATTAAAATTAAGCTCCCAAGATAATCTTTGTAATCTTCTGTCTTTATTAACATTAATCGGCTGTTAAAAAGTTTGTATACTGTAGACCTGGTTGTGTCTCACTAAATGCATGCTGTATAATTTTATGAAGTCAGGGGTTTCTTGAATCTAATCCATTTTTCATTGTTAGTTACTACGCTGCAGCAGTTCTTACGAAATCTGAGTTATAATTCGGGATTAATGAAGAAGGAGGTAATTATAATTATATAATAGCATGAGGATGATGATGGGCTTATTACCTTCATCACAAATGTCGTATGGCATGTTCCCTTCAGCATTGACAGCCAGGAGGTTGGCTCCCCTGTAAAAGGAAAAATCATTAATTCATCAAAATTAGACTTTGTAGGAAGCCATCTCAAATCCTCCTATGCTCGGCTTAATTAACTGAAATACATCTCCCTGCGTCATCATTTCATGATCACGAATTGTCATATCGAATCAAATAATCTTATAATCCTCTTTGGCAAGATATTCATGGGCTAATGAGCATATACCTAGGAGGCCACCTTTTTCGGCGGATGCACTAAAACTCAATCTGTTTTGCCATATATTCATGGTAAATCTAAAACAGAGAAATCTTCTCTCTCAAGTCTTAAGTATTTCTTAATCAAATATCTCAAACGAAAATAAAGGGATGGAATCATGGTCCGCATTATTTCTGTTCAAACTAGGCGTGAATGGAATTCGAGTATGTAATCATTAATTAACTTGAGCCCAAGTGCAAATTACAACATTCTTTGGAAATTGGCAGTACAAGAGACAATAAGGTCGTGGGTTTGCAAATTACACAATATAGCCACCATTGATTTTCAATCCCTCCAAGGAATGCCAAATCTGATTTGAATCTCCATTCATCTCTCACGATCATTAAAGTCTTTGCACCTTGCCAAGGCTTTTGCTGAAGGTTTGCAATATAACGACTAGTAAGGGTGGGTGATTGATCGTCGGTCTTTCGTGGATTTCTTCATTTGAGTTTCTGTTCATTTTGATATTGGATATGGCATTCGTGTTAATTTTTGTAATGATTTGATTATATACCTAATACAAGGGCTGCTGAGATTTTGTTATAACTATAAGCCTGGCACTCAGCTTAAAATTCTAGCTTGTGAAAGTTCTTCCTGCTCCTGTCTGCGAACTCGGAGATAAGTTTTTTGCTTTCCCAGCCCATTTCGGTCATGTAGTTTGTTTACTAGACTAAAACGCTCTAGCCATACTATCACCTTGGACTCATCAGTTATTACAATGAAAAAACACGGACACATTAATGGTGGACTCACTTGGCAATCAGGTATTTGACAAGATGCAGGTGCCCACATGTCGCCGCCGCGTGTAATGGTGTCCATCTCTCACTGTCCTCGGAGTTGACATTGGCTCCGTAGTCCAAAAGTACTTTCATCATCTCTTCATTATCGTCTATGCAGCACTGGAAATTTTCAAACAAACATTGAAAATTTAGATTGGTTAGAAATTAAGTCTTCAATGTATTCATACTATTTGCAATTTGCACCTTGCAGAGAGATTTAGAAACTAAAACCTTTCACCGTTTGTTTCAGAACTTTATCCCATTAATCAGAAATCGCACATAAACCATCCCTTCTATTGAACAATTGTGTTACCCAATGTTACCCAATACCTTAAATCAATCTTGGTGTTACTCATATAACAATTATAACTAGTAGCATTGACCATCCATTCGAACTATTTTAATCCTCATATAGCCATTCTATTTCAATTATCCACGATTGGATTTCATAGTCCACTTCTTTTACCCACCTATCGATTTCTTGACTGATTTATGAGTTCCGGCTTGAAAACAAAGTATTGCTCGAGCTATCTCATATCCAGTACTTTGACATTTTAGTTATTACCTACGGTGCTTGACAAAGATAGAATCTACTGAAATTGTCTGCTTCCTTATATATTGTACACATGAAGGGAGAAATTTTTTAAATGCCATCCATCGTTAGTTTCGTCCAACTTCATTGATATTGATTTTTCGTTCTGGATCTAAATTGTAGAGATTATTTGATACCGAGTAACGTTTGGCCTGTAAGTCAGAGATACTATCAATTAATAGCCTTCACATCTCACATCACAGGGATTTAGGTAAAAGGTGTGTATAGCAACTTCAAACACTGTGCATATAAATGTTTAACAAGGGCAATCATTGACATGAGCAAATAAATGCCCACGCCATTCTTTGGGTAAACATTCCTCGACTGTACACAAGCAGAATTCTGGATTTAGAAAGGAGTATGAATTATCCAAGATTCCCATCTTGTAAATCTCGAACCCACATTTCTTAGTATGGTACTCAATTGGCTTATTAAGATTATTATTTGGCCTTAGACAAGAATCAATTCCAAAGTCAACAATGGGATGGGTATGTGGGTTGCCAAAAAAATTCAACTGAGTCGAACAGTTACTTTAGCAGTTGACATTGGTGAGTGGGAGGATTATTATTGTATTTCATATGGGCTTTGATTCACAGACATTTTTACCTCCCTTTTCTCAACTGTTGGCATAGTTCATCTATCCATCAACGGCTTTTACCTTTTTTGTTCAAATTTTACAGTTTCTTGGGTTATTTAGCCAAAATTTTAACTAACTTATATTTCCAATTCGTATTACTCTCATTCCTTGGAAGAGCAAGTCCTTTTTCATCGTATTTGATTCTTTTTAAACTTTATTAAGATGTTGTGATTCACTCAAATTTTACATCAACATCACAGCATTTTCCGTCTTTCTCCTACAAGGATCAGAAAGCCCTATCTTTGGGCTTTAATTTTATTAAGCCAAAATAATGAGTTGAAAGTTGTAAAAACCTGAGGCTAGATTGAGGACGCAATTCAACATTAATTTGACAAGGAGACTAGTAAAAAAAGTTTCGATTCTGAAATCCATGTAAAAGTTTCAAATTGCTCAAACTTAGGAGCTAACATAGGTGCAACATGTCTGAGTGGAAATGTCTCTATAGATTTCGTATAATTTTCAAATCATTAGTTCATAGAAGGGTTTAAGTTTTCTGGAGACGACGTAAGAGAAACTGTATATTTATGACATTTCCCTATTACGAAATTTAGAACCTAATTATAGTACCACATATTACTACACACAAGGCTATCGTCTATCAAAAAGACTTAGCCTTAGGAATCGAGGGATTGAATATGAAATATTATGTGAGTCAGTAGTGCAAGAGAAAGGAAATGTAAAGTTGTGTCACAAGCTCCTACCACCGAAAATATTATTACGGCAGAGTTGTTCAATTTGTTTTATTTATACAGATTACTCTTATGATCCCCAGAGAACTTGTAAAGGAGTCAGCTACACTCCAGGCTTTATGACTTGACGGTGGTATTCTTATGGTGTGCATTAATAAATGATACATTGAGCTTATATTTTATGCTTGTTCACTGTTCACATACGAAAACAAATTGAGCAAACAAACAGTTATGACATAACATGCGGATGAAAGATTAGTTTTGAGGGCAGATGGAACATTCTTATGCTTAATGTGCCCTAACTTTTGAGCCTCTGAATATATTATTTTACGTAATGAAAAGTTAAATTAGCCAATTACGTATTTACCTGCATAACGCAAGCAAGGAAAATAGGCTGAAGGACATGAATTTTTTCAATTATCAAAATTTAAAACAGCATCCAACACTGGGATAATATCCTTAATTAAATGAATAAAGTTAACGATATTAGTGTGTCGGCGGGGAGGCATAGAATGGTAGTTGGCAACTCCGAATAAAAAAAATCGTTATGATTTAGAAATTTGAATCTTCATGAGAGTTAAAAATCAAACTGAACAACTATAAAATCGCCGCTTCATATTTAGCTTTTCATGATTTTCAAAATTACTTTAAAAACCTGAAGCACATCATATATCGGTCATTTTTGTTCACTATCACTGTCATACCTACCCTATTTTCTCAATTTTAGATGATAGTAAATCCTATAAGTATAAGTCTCCTATATCTATCCATATTTTGTTTCAAATAATTCAATAAAGAATTTATTTATTCTGAAGAAAATGAAACGCTTAAAGTTTCTGACCTACCGGAGCTCAATTTCAAAGCATGAAGTTATCACCCTAGGTCACGTCAATCGTAAAGTTTTCAACCTCGAATCGAACGGTGAAAGTTAGAGGTAGCCGAACGTAGTCGCTAGTCACGGCGAGGAGAAACTTAAAATAATGATTCTAAGAATCATGCCGAAAACAGTAGGGACAACATTTTTTTCAAATACGGTCTCTTATATAATCAATTGTTCATCAGAATTTCACGGCGAGAGTTTATAGTAAACGCTTAACAACCCTTCACAGCAGAATCTTTTAAAAAAAATAATCCTGTCCTCCGGGTGTCTTAAAAATATCTTAAAAAAAGTTTTCCTCTGTGATTTATCGATCTTTGACCGAAAAATCCTTTCTTCTTTTGAAATCAAGTTTGAAGATTAGAAGATTTCAATACTTACAAATACGTCAAATAAAAAATAAACCTTGACGTTTAATTACTCTTTCCCGAATCGTACCATTCCTTAACCAAATAATGTAAAATCCTTACTTATTCTTTTCATTCTATTCAGACTCTCAGATAAAAGCATGAATTGCCAACAAGTTCTAGGATTTTCGGTTCCTAACCCGAGCGGCCTTTGAAATTGAGAACATCTTCGGCGAAGATTTATTAGTGCACGAAGATTTACTATTTGTCTCTGGGTCTCTGGAGTAGAGTAATCAAGTGCTGTTAGAACTATAAATTCTTTTTGAAGAGGATTTCTACGTTTTTATTCTTACTTGGCTTCTGATTAATAGTTATGCATAATGAATTTTCCTTATTTCAAGGGCTTTAATCGATCGAAGTTGGGCTCAAAAATAATGAATTGCAATTTGGCCTGAAAGCACTATATACATGGCCTACAGTCTAGAATGGGGACGAAGAAAAGCTAATCAATATATTCTTCCAAAATGTACCAAGGCGAAGGTTTAGAAGCCAAGTTTCTTTGACGTAACGAAATCATTCCATTAGCCCAGATGCTTTAGCTTAGCTTGTATAGATATATTAGTAAAAGCGATGTGTCAGCAGATATTCCCTTCAACTTTTCGCTTCGAATTGGGCTCAACTTTAAACGTTAAACTAGTTACTATTGGCTAATATAGTGTCAAAATTCTATTAATGCTTCAAACTAAGACATTCACGCATTTTATCTCCAGAAAAGCGAGTATCTCGGGAGGCGTATGTTCAAGTTCAATTAAGCTTGAGCTAAAAGGCATTTCGTGCTAAAGGCTTTTGCTGCTTTACCTCCTTTTATAGTCTCTGCAGGAAACTTGAAAGGACTAGTTACTTGTAATGCTAATAATCATATCTTCTGTCTACAGCAGTTGATGATGTCTAGAATACACAATGATATGATAGGATATGATGATAGTTAGATTGAATGTAGGACCGTTTTTTTCAATCCGTTAATGGCTTTAATAACTTGAAAGGAATGATTTTATAAATTTAAACTACTAGACAGAGATAACAAGTCCATTTTATAGACATTTATTCTCTAATCTAAGTCCCATGTCACAAGGACATTAATGAAAACCTTACAAAAGTCCTATCATTTCCGAGAGAAATGAAACGTGGGGTTGGTCTCATCAAACAGCACGAAGTAAAAGCCAATGAGCTTGAACGCTATAAGCTCGTTTATATGTAATTAAGTTATTCGTAGGCGTGTGTGAAGTGGGAATTAGTTCAATTAAACATAAGTCCGTAGACACTGTCAAGTGTCAACTCTAGAGAAACACCAATTGGAACCTCTTTTCCAAGCAAAACACACTCTGGAGTAAACGAGATTGGTAAAATAAATGCAATGACGGGGATGTCAATCGCTCTCACAACTCGGCTGTAAAACCACAGGTAGATGATAATAAAATCCCTCTGTTTTCCTTCATTCGCCGTAATCCTCTCCAGGGGCTCTGGAGAATAAACTATATAACCACACTTGGACACTTTATTTAGAGCCGGGATCCACCAAAAGCAGATACATAAAGATACAGTGTCAATTTGTAGAAATAATAGTAAATCGTTACCTGGTGCAAAGCTGTGAGACCATCTTCATTGCAAACATCAGGGGAGACTCCAGAACTCAATAGTTTCCTCACTAAAAATAGAAAAAAAACGAGAAAAAATTACTCATTAAATAACAAATGAGGGGTTAAAGTCAGAAGCCTCAAACCGGTGGTACGTTTCATGTAGACAACTAAGGATCAGATCAAACTATCTGACACACAAAAGTATTAAAACACGAAAGTTCCAACCTCTGTCATTAGAAATTAGAAAAAGTTGCTATGCAGAGGGGAAACACAATGCCACCACACAGATGGGATCTTCGTGATTCCAGTTACTTTTATAGTTTCTGTCTGAAACCACATGAAATAATGACATTAACTGAAGCCCCAAGGTCCACAAGACAAGATAAGTTGGCTACACGGAGAAAGTAATGTCTTAGAGATTATTGTAGCAACAGTTGCATTGTCTTCCACAAGCCTTCTAACCCGATGTGATAAAAACTTGGCCTAGCAGAATAATATTACTGGTGACCCAATTTAAAGAGGACTTGCAGGGGACCTGAAGACACCCTTTATTGGAAATTGCTTTCAGGATTTTTCCTATCCCAATATCCAATATAGAGATGGTAACTTCAACATGTACTATCGACACCCAATTAAACACGACCATATATAGTACTTCGCAGTCTATCAACCCCTTTCATCCAGCCTACGGAGTTTCGGGTGCGAAGGATGCCATACCAATAAAGCCGCCTTTTTACTAAATCGGCTTACCTCTAAACACCCAATATATTTTACAAGCAGGGGAAGAGAAAGCAATTTCCTTTTGAAGTCCAGGATCTAATAGCATGGTATCCTTTTTTGATGTGTTGATGTAATAACTTGAACCACCTTCCTTCATATTTCTACTGGAATTCTCACATATGATCCTCAACCTATTCACCATTCTGAAGAAATCGGGTAGAAATCCTCTGAGTAGGCGTGTGGAAAGTAAAATAACATAGGCATCTAGGTTTGTTAACAGTGTAGAGAACGAGCTTAGCAGGA
This sequence comes from Agrenia bidenticulata, assembly GCA_034694785.1. Classification (NCBI taxonomy): domain Eukaryota; kingdom Metazoa; phylum Arthropoda; class Collembola; order Entomobryomorpha; family Isotomidae; genus Agrenia; species Agrenia bidenticulata. The sequence continues at coordinate 25,382 of JAQFYM010000876.1, forward strand.
CAGTGGTGCATCATGATAACTTTGACGAGATTTATAACCATTTCTCCAAAGAGGTTTATGCAAAGAAAGAGCCATTTCCAAAATTCGCCTCCACATAAAAAATATTGCTTACTTTTCAATAGATATTATAAAATGCTTAATGTGAACTATTTCTGTAAGGATTTTTCGTTCTTTCTGTAAGGATTTAGGATTCCAAGTATTTTTCGTATCTTTTTCATGCATATTGTTTCTTTGTGTCTTCCTTTTAATGATTACGAGAGTTATTCATGGTAAACAACAATAATTGGGGATTCAGGATCTTTTGCATAATCTATGCTAATATAAGATTTTGCGTATCCATGTGTAATGTTTCTCCATCCATGAAAATAAACTATTTGTTTTCTCCACTCTCAAAAAATATATGTGCATGATACAAAGAAGCAAAGAAAGTAGATGAAACTAAATCCCTAAACTCTATAAGCTACTCGATGGATTCGAATTTGTTCTTGGCTGCTAACATACTCTGATATATTTCTAATATACAATACTATTTTTTTTCCTGTGAGTTGTTTGAAACACTGAAATCTGCTAAATCCTCTACATATTGGTCAACAAGTGGACTACATTGCTATCAATAGTGGCATATTAAACTTTTATGAAGACAAGATTATGCAACGAATCCCCAAAGAATTTCTTCTTCTCTGACATGAAGATTTGAAGGAGTAGTTATTTATAGATACAAGAACAATTTCATTCATCCTGCCTGCTCACACAATCTCACTTGAAGAACACAACCCTCCTCTTGTGCTTAAAATCATGCAGAATATACAGATACTAAACTCAAACTCAGTCTCTATACAATAAGAGGCTCTTATATAGTTCATTCATTGGAAAGAAAAATTTCCTCAACTCAACCTCACTCATCCTTTAGGTCTAGCTATAGATTTTTAAAATCGTTTTCCAATACGTACCTTCATCGACATCATTCCTTCCGGCGGCTTCAAGCAGCATGATGCTATTTCGAAACCGAATTCGCTTTCCACCCGGTTTCCCGTTGGATAGTCCTTTACCGCCTGACTTTCTTGATTCATTGACAGCAATCTTGTGCTTCCTGGATGTAATCTCCTTATCATACTGTTGAAACTTCTTCAACTGTAGCATCCGTCTCTTATGAGCTAAGCGGAGTCTTTCCTGGTTGCTCAGCTTCTCGATCTGAGGAAGTTCGGACATTAAATCTTCGTGGTCCATTTTGGCTGTGAGGGTGCAGATTTTTCTGGCTAGGAATGGAGATGAGACGGTGTATGTTTTTAAAAGACTTAATGAAGAGCTTATCAACCCTCTGTGCTTGAGTAGAGGGAGTATCTCAGAAGCTCCAGATGCTTCTTTAGTAACACTTGTGATTCCACCACTACCTTCCCCTAAGTCGCCTGAACTGTGACTGGTAATCCGTTTCTCTGAGTCCCGGGTATTTCCTTCCTTTTTTAGAAGATCCTCCGAAATTGTCTTTCCCAATCCCCACCCGTCAGTACTCAGGGGTTCTTCAACTTCCGGGATTTTACTTTCAATTTCTTTTCGTATAATGTGTCCACGATGCTTGACTTCAAATAAAGGCTGAATGCTATTAGTGCTAACGATGTCCTCTTCGAAATTTGGAGTTCCACTCGAAACATTTATGTTTTGGATGTCCTTTCTCTTACTGCTTGGGGAGTTGTGATATAAAGGAACAACCAAGAGCAGGGGAAAATCACTACATGAATATTCTTTGTTCACTTTATTATTTTCTGATTTCTCCCGTCTAGTATTTCCGGGAATAACGAGAATAGCTCTATTTAAAACAGATTTTATTCCAGACAGATATTGCATGCCCTTTCAAGAGAGTTTATCTTGGTAGCTGATTTCGGCCTTACTTCAAATATGCACTCTTAGTAAAAATCTCAAGTATGAAAAATAACGAAGGAGCATAGTTAGGCATCTTCCGATGATAATCAAGAAAACACCGGTTACTGGTATCCGCTCCTTTTGGTTGTAAGGGGTTTCGCATAGAGTTCACCACACTATCTACTAATTGTGGATAAGAGGTTTAAGCGTATTTGGTCCCGTTTGTGACAAAATACATTTCTCTGAACCTTTGTCATGAACAGCAGTATTCAGACCCATTCTGTCGCACCCATAATACGTAGATGTTTGTTGTATAGGATTCTGTAAGGCTTGACAAAATCCTATTACAATGGCAATAAAAGAAACGGCCTTCCCTTGTCAGAGCAAAGTGGATGACATATTTTCTTTAGTACAATTTATCTGATTGATCATGAAAACATCCACGTCCGAATCACATCTACGATCCTGCAAACCACAGAAAAAAACAGGTTGTTAACTTTATGAGTAAATTAAAATAATATATAACATGCTGGATGAAAGTAGCAATACCAGGAAAATTATTTTTCCCTCTCCCCACCTTTACTAGAAGCTTTATTTACAATAATTTCAGGAAGCTTCAAATCATACGGGTATTATTGCATTCAGAAATTGCCTAGCACTTTTACACGAACACCGATTTTCTCGCAAGTACTTAAGCACCGATTCGAGGCCACCTGACTATATAGATTGATATCTGATATGAGATAAGACAAATAAATCATGTATGACTTTTAAGAAGTATGACACAATTTCCCCTTTCCATAGTACCACATAACTGTTGTATTCATAAATGACAAACGTCATTTTGCCATATTCTTAACAAGAGAGGATAGGAATTTATAGTTAAGTCTGGGGAGGTGGTAAACGAACAATAAATCTTCAAGCAACTGCTCTACTATATATGTAGTATTTAATAGAAGATTGATCAATCCCTGCATTCCTTTTTATACATTTGTATTTTCCATGATAGAATACAAGCAGTAAAGTCAAGTACTTTTGACATCTTCAAATTTTAAGATTACCCGACTAATAAATAAATTTTGTAGCTTTACTTCAAGAACAGGACTAAGAATTTCTGTCAATCCATTCTTCTAGAATGATATTATAAAACTTTTACCAATGCAGTCAGGAACGATGCCCATATTGTACGAGAGACTAAATAGCAAATAATAATATAAATACGTATAAGTCTTGTTCCAGAAACTATTGGCTTCCAGTCTCAGGAAATCCAATAACATTTGTAATATGCAAATTCAATCAGGAAGAGCATTGACTAAAAGTTTAATTCCAACTACTTTTGTAAAATAATGCCTTGAAGGAGTCCTTAGACAACTTTCTTTATTTTGGGAAAGAGACTAAAAAGATTTTGGGTGTGAGCTGAACGAAAATCTGATGAGGCCTAGTAAAAAAGGTGACATTCGCAATCCGCGAGTCGAAAAACTTCAATTCCAATCTCAATGTTCCACTTACTCCCTGAGATCTATATGCCAGATGCCAAAGCCAGTTTCCACCTTTTTGAACTTTTCATCAATTTCTTTAAGTTTACTTTTTGGACTGTTCTTTGGGTAAGAGAGGTTGCTTTGCAAAAGAGAAGATTGGCTCATGCATTCAGATTTCATTCTGGAGGAATGATTGCATTCTTTAGAGATCATATCACACCATACATACTCCATGAGCTATGGAAATTATTATGGGTGCAAGTTTTACCACCTTTAGGCTTCTGATATTGCGATTTTTATCCGTAAAAATTCTAAAAGACATTTTCAATTTTTTTTATGAATAATAGACAGATTGAGGTAGTCATTCTCTCTGTGCGTGGTTGGAAAAAATCCAACAAATTGAGCCATGTGATGATGTCTTAGGTCTGACAGAAGAATAACTCAAAAAATCTCCCAGCCTATTGTTAAAGTATTTGTATATCTGAATGATGGAGTTGGAGATCTGCTAAGAATTTTGACAGAAGGGTAACCCAAGTTTTTGTGTCATGTTTCTGGTAGAAAATTCATGATCTTCGAGTTCCCTGATTTCAAACACATTTTATCACACAGGAGCAGGATCTAAGTTTGGCTGAAACAGGAAGATACACACTTGTTTCGGATTCATCACGCTATTTTTCAGCCCGTCATGAATAGTGAATAGAAGAGGAAATATGAAGGCACTTTTTTGAATCTCGTATAAAGATTTGTTAGAAGTTTTTTTTAGGACTCACACATTGTCAATTTTCGAAGGCATAAATCATGAAGTGGGAGAGTAGTACTTCTTTATAACGAATGGCTAACTCTTGGACGAAGGCAGTCTATGGAACGACGCCGACATGCATGCAAAGCACACACCCGTACGTAGTTGTCCGTCTTTGAGCTCAATTTCAGATTTATTGCCAAGGATTATTGACTGTTATGTTTAATAAAATCCTGAACTTTTTTGGCAGAAATCTGACTTTTTACGTACCAATCCCTTGAAGAGAAGTTTCTGTCTGAATTCTTATTTGATAAACTTTAAGCAGAATGAAGCGTCCCATTTGAATACTAACCTTCACAATATTCATAGAGAAATACAGTTTGTACCATCTTGGGTTACTCTGTCCACCCGATATAAGGACAGGACATGGTAATTTAACAAGTTGTCACGTTAGGATTTGCAGAGCCCGACATAATAATCTAAGGCTTGGGTCTGTAACTCATTCATCATCTATAACTGTGGTTTTCTATAAATTATGTCACAACAATGCAAATTGTATTTCCTCTGGTCTATGCATTCCATAAATTTACCTTTAACTGACAATTTCACCCTGGGAGGTGCACATAAAATTTAAAACAGAAGCACAATTCTCAGTTTCGCAGTAAATTAATAGCTTCACCAAAAACTCTCCTAACAATTTATGAAATAGCTGCTCGTCTAAAATATTAATTTTTTTGGAACTTAGATATACGCTCAGCGTTTTGGAAAAAAACTCGTCAACGTTTTTTACTTTTATGATTCACGACTTCCCTCCACTTATCAGCCGCTTAAAGACCATATAGTCTCGTTGATTTAAAGGTTCTACAACCGGTAGTTCAAATTCTCATCACTCATTAATATTCATAGCCATAATTTATGGTCCCTGATATTAGGAATCTGTGCGATAAGAACCAGTTAGACTATACGGATTTGGCATAAAGTACTAATCAAAATCTTTCATCATGAACGAATGTGGGCAACTTAAATATCAGATTGGAATTTGGGCTGATAAACCCATTCAGTTACTTCACAATTTGATGAACTGAAAAATGTCTGTGGTCCTCAATCGAAAAAATGCTTAAGTCTACTTATGCGTATTTCCCATAGAATTATATACTAAATACAAGTATTTCCCCTCACAGCGCAACCCAAATGCTAGGACCAAATGCGTCAAATGCCATATTTTTGGAAAACCTGAATGCAACAACAGTTACATTAAAATCACGAGCATGCACCCGTTTCACACAGCAAATGACTCAGCTTATTGAACCGGATCACAAATCAATTATTGATTCGACTAGCCGCACCTAAGGATTTCCCCGATACAAGAATTGTACGTAGAGTTAGGCTTATTCAGACTTGGGTTGGAGTCCAAACCAGGATACTCAGGAGTTGAGAGAGTGAGAGGTTTAAAAAATTAAATTAAATCCATCCCAAATTTCCAGAACAGCCCAAACTTATTTAAATTTACAAATGAGCTGAAATAAACCTTATAAGTATGTGAAGGATGATTGCAACTTGCAACTCCTAAAAGTTACTTTTTGTGCATGCACTAACGGTTGGCTGGCTTTGTTTGATTCTATTAACAAAAAAAAACAGATTTGGTAATCGTCCTCTTCATGCTTGTCTGTCAAAACACAAGCGGCTTTGCAGCCGCTGGGGATTTAAGAACGCGGAGTCATGCAAGTCGGTCAAGACTTTTGACTTTAGAAAGAATCTCCTTGTTCTTGAAAGCTTGGAACGATGCAATATTGCTTTTTGAATAATGCGGATTCTATTTAACTCTTTCAAAATACAGCTCAAATTAAAGCTATTTAAAAGTTGTGAAAGATTTAGTCGTGTATCACTTGTAACAATTCTATTTTCCAGCAACTGTCATTGAATTTCAACGCATGTTCCAAAAACCAACGGCATATACTAATCCATTGTAAATCTAATAGTCTATACATTGGAATAGCCTGCCCAGCTATTTCTATACTTTGGAAGCTGGAATCGCAATATTTTTTTGGAGTTGAGTTTACTATTTCATAGGAGAATCGTAGCACCTTATTTTAGATTCAAAATGCTTACTTGTCACGTCTCAATATTACAATTCAACAAGACAGACACTCTTGAATCTTGAATATTCCTGCTCCTCAAACTGTCAAGAGTAAGAGTGGAAGTCCCCCCGTTGAAATACAATAAATAAATATGAATCCGTTCGAGAGAATAATAGATCTGACGAAAAACTTATAAATACGAGGCACCTGTTTCTGACTTAAGCGAGAAGCCTTGAATACCAAAAGTTGACTGCGGCCTTATGGACACACTGCCAGCAACTGGGACAACTCCTCCAACTTGAAAGTTAGTCGTGAACTTCGGTGGAAATCCTCAAGTTTAGTGGGTGACAAGATTGGCCATACCTGTTTCATTGGCTTTCGACCTCGCATGTCGAGCTGGCATTAATTTTGCATAAATTCGTGAATGAATGAAGAGCGAAGCCGACGATATGATAGGCATGTGCTTTGCCTAATTGAAATCGGTAAATGAAGCTCGACCACTTAAAACTTGCAGTGTAATTTCCTCCTCCTAAAGTCCCTTGTCTTCCCCCAAATTTCTACTGTTACTGCAGTTCATTTCCAATCTATTATTGTTTCAACTGCTTCCCCTTAGTGCTTCAGAATGGCATATTAGATTAGAGACTCCAATTTGGAGTGCTCCGCCCGCAGGTATAAGATATTCAGCCCGCAGTGTGCAAATCCGAGTACCCCCTTCGGAAATATTTTAAGCACGAAGGCCAGCAACGAATGTTAGGTCGGGTATGAAACCCGGCCGTGAAAACCCACAGCGTAACCCTGGTTAGGTGTATTCATGCAGTGTCTTCCCTTATGTCCAGCAAATGTGAATTCAAAATGGAAAGAGTCCCATATTTTACGTTCAAGGATTTATTTACTCTATTGATCCATACTTCCAATTCGACAGCCTTTATTCTTTCTTTCAATATTCAATATTTCAAAAGCACGTTGTCTTGCGAAAGCTCCGCATACCTTACTTTCAAAATAATGGAGTCAATAAAAATATTTCAAACATTTCCTTCATATCACATTTCAAAGGCTTGAAAGAGTGTGTGTCGTTTAGATGCTCTGAGTTGGACTTCTTGGGAAAAAAACAAAATTTATCTAGTCTATTATGAAAATCGATGGAGTTCCATTCTTTTTCAAGGAATTCTATTGTAATTTGGAGGGAAAAAATGGGAAAGACGTGAAAGGAAACATCATAAACGGAAGAGGAATGGTCTCTCCGTTTTGTGATAAAAGACAGAATTGCATTAGTCCAGTGAGTGTCAACTAATTCTACATTCCAACGTATGCCTTTGTGTCGGAACTGTCAATAGGAAAGGGAATGCATCACACTAATGTAATAATGGATACAGAATAATATAACATGAATTAGGAATAAACTTTTTCCTTCGACTTGACACTTGACAGCATCCTGTCCTGACTATACAGGGCAGGTGTTGGTGACAAGCAGAGCTGAAATGAACGCTAGAATCAGAGAGGTCTACTCTGGAAATCGATTTGCAATGCAATTGCAATATGATTGCATATGACTATAATCAATAAACAGAATTCCTAATTGAATGATATTGAACGCCGAACGGAGAGGCTATATTTCTGCTCACGCCTTTCCTGTACTCTCAAATCATGTTGAAACTTCCTATTCATCATTATTGTCAATTCTAATCCCAAAGCAATCAGCAGTTGCTGGCTGTTATTCTTTATAACTCGTATGTAATGAATCCAAAAGAAAGTATTTAGTTCAATCCAAGAGTATAATACTAAATTTGTAGATGTGCCAATCTTAGACTAACGATCTCCAAAGTTTTGAAAGGATTATGATTATTTACAGACTCTTTTGATTTCTGAACATTTGACAACCTTCAGGTATACATGGGTTTGGCTCGACAGGATTAATAACTATACTCCTTGTCTGTATTTATTTACGAAGGATATGAGTACCGAACTAATAATCAAAATAATTAAGAGGTGTGGTCAGGACTAGTAGAATCCCATCGGTCGGTGGCAATTTATACTCATTGTATTGGTATCCGACCACTCAACTTATTTGTAACAGTACAATCTGTACAATGTACCAACCTCTTCAATTATAAACCATAAAATACCGTCTTCTATTTCCACCAAGTACTTTCATTCTGACTTCTAATTTTAATTCAGAAATGTATCATCAAGTTACTCTCAGTGACCTTTTTGAGACATTTATTAGGAAATCTAAACCTATGGCATGTCTTTGGACATTTCTAAAAATTGGTCGCCACATTTATATTTATATTGCTACAGTTGACAGTGTACGGTAAAGTTTAGTCTAATAGTGTCTTTCCCTGAGTGACACATGTCCACCGACAAAACCGGGTTACGATTGTACGAAGATGAAAGAAAGAAGAGCATAGTCGACAGTCCGGTTTTTTTCACCGATTACTTTGGCTTTTTCTCCGTATATTATATCTACATTCTGTAAGTATCTCAATAGGGATTCAAATCAAAAGATGGATATTTTCTCAGAAACTGAAAGCACAAATACTTGAAATTCTTAAAACCTCCGAAACAGACGTATCAAGCCTCCTTCACCACCACCGTCAAACTTACCCCTGGCCTTATTCCCGTTTCCGTGCATGCTGTATTTCATATGTCCTGTGCTAAAAATCCTGTGCTCAGAAACTATTTATTTTAGGATTCTCTTCCTTCAAAAATCTTCCCCTTACATGAATGCTTATAAAAGAAAATCCAATTGCAACGCACTGATTTCGACGTGTACATATAACTTCCAGTCGATCTCCTAATCTTTTGTTATACTCATCCAATCGAAGCTCTCGAGTCTGGAGATGTGATTTCCATAATATCTGTTATCATTTCCTAAAATATTACTTTTCCCTAGCTACTTGAGTTTGAGACCTGGGCGTAAGTAGGGAGAAGTGGATTAAATTAATGACAAGTGGTAGAATATGGGCAGAGCAAATAGTATCATATATTTTGTCTTCTTTGGCATTTCAGAGAGAATGTATTTTGTTCGGCAGCCTTGTTATTTAATAAAGATACAGTGAGTGGGCTAAGGAAATCCTATTACTTGACAAGGCCTTTATTTCAAGTGTTCAATCCATTCAGTCTCAGTTGACTTGGTTATTTCCTTCCAGGTAGCTCCCTTGGGAAATGAAGCTTCATTGCCGAAAGATAAGATCTGCCTGTAACTGACAAGGCCGTGACATATTTGTTCGATATTGTTTTCAATCTTCTTCTTGAACTTCACTGCTCTTCCGAAAGACGGAGAGGCAAATTATATCAAGCTACTTTCCTGAATATTAATACAATACTATATAGGATTATTGTTTTAATCGAGACGAGTCCTAAAACATTCTATATCCAGCTCACAGGGCTACTTTAATCGAGGCTCAAGGTCGGATAAAGAGCCAATATCAAAATGATTTTGAAAACTAGAAAACCCTTTCATACATTTTGAACATTATATACGATGCTCTTAGTAATAATCATCATATCATATCCATACCATAAAATTGGATACGAATTGCTGGTAATTACTTTCGCTAAACTTACAATAATAAGAATGGAAAGAATTAATACTACTATATATAAACTTCCTTCCTTTGTTTTAATATTTTTCACTCTATACCAGTACAATTTCATACTTTCCGTCTTTGTTTACCGAAACTATGGATCGAAGGAAATTAGCATTGAACTTCCACAGTAGAAACTAGAATCAGGATACGAGTAACACTTTTGTTGTTAGATATTGCTGGTGAATATGTATGAGTATTTTTAAAGAAAATAATTTTGTATTCTTTAGTTTGATTAAAGAAAGCACCCATGCATAAAATTTAAAAGCGTCTTCTCTTTAAAAAAACTCTCACTTTCATCTGCTAATTGTATTGATTTATGAAAACAATTTAACTCGAAAAAGGCTGAATTTGAGATGCTTAAGTCTAAAAGCCTTTTTATTCCACAAAGCTGAATTGATTTGTTTGTTTTTCAGTTGCTGCATTTAAAGAGTCAAACACAATTGCACACAGTTAAAAATGAATAAAAGATGTAGGGAAATACACTTTCCTCAAACATTGTATTCCAGTTCTATAGTCAACACTACAGATGAGATAATAGACTTTCGTAAATTGTAAGGAAAACTATGAAATCTTTTGTGGCTTAGTGAGCCCGAAATTTTATAATACTACGTAGGAGTTTTTTGTGTCACGACTATTGACACGTTTCTTTGCAACTGTTAACTATACATTTTTTAATATTTGCATTAGCGTCTAGCAGCAAAAAGCGATTGGACTTTAGTTAAACATCTGAATGTTTAATAAAATGTCTTGCACCTTAGAATGGATGGTAAATATTTGAATATTTTAAGTTAATTAAAAACACCAAGTAATGAATACATTTCTACATGAACAGACAGAAATTAATAAATCCCCTGTTGTGCTTCGTTAAGTCAAATTCGCAATTTACAAACTCAGTGCTCATCATCATATTATAATATCACTTGGTGGGGCACGTACTACACCTTAAAAATTATAACCGCTTCGTCAGCCCAAGAACCTCCACAAAGAGGCTGACTCGGACAGGTACTTAAAGTTATTAAACGAGATTCATATCACAATATCAAACATGCTTATCTCTAATCTTCACAGCTTCGTTCAGAATGAAACCCTAGATACAATACAAAGGGGAATATTTGCTTTGTAAGTGTCAAATACTTAAGCATAGCCTAGTCAGAATGTTTTGAAGCGATGATTTTGACCTGCATTAAACCGTTAGTGTTAAGAAATCCATGGATGAATTAATATTTTAAAGCTTTTAATTAAATTAATAAATTAAAGTAGAATGACTGAATTAGAGGAGGGAGGATTTTAATTTATTTTATCGTAGCAGTAATTAATGCGTATGATGGAACTGAACTGACCCATATTCAAGTTCCCGTGCAAAATAATTGGCACAGTGGCCAGCAATAATTTTCTAATATTGTATTAAGCACATTTCGATTGCCAAGAGAGAAGAGGTGGTTAGCATTTATGTGTCATCAGTTTCAGAGTAATTTCATATTTAAAATCAATACTCCAAAAAGGCCACAAGGTTTATGAAGACATTCTCACGTTTTGCAGTCTAGTTCTCAGGGCTAGAGTAGAAATCGACAGTAGCGATTGCAAATATCCTTTGATCCTTTCAGGAGCATCTGCTATTGTTGTTTCATATGGAATTTCGAAATCTGCTGAAGAAAGCAAACATTATATTGACTGCACTAAAATTTAATTATCACAAGCTCCATTTTGAAGACCATATAGGTTCAAATATTATATTCACACTGACTGTCTCGTAATAAGCATTGTAATTTGTAATGTAAGCAATTGGGTAATTCTACGCTCTGTACGTATTTATAATATTGGAAATTTGCAATTGCAATTAAATCAGATCAACTAACTTCCAAGGTCTTTGAAGAATGATCGATTAGAAGAGGAATGCCTGTTATATGTTGCCTGTTGAAATGTGGGCAATCCAGTTCTACTTTACGTTCAATTCCCCATGGTCATCGTCAGTTTTACCTGGCACGAAAATAAAATTCAACACGATGCAAATTTTTAATTGCAATATGCAAGGACTAATCCAATAAATCCCTCAGAACCTTAAAACACTCTAAAGATAATAATCGGCAATCCTGTTCTGCTGTTGAAGCTCAAAAAATTGTAATAAATAATTGTGGCTGCAGACGGATTCTAACTAAATGAGTTATGCAGTGCATGAACTAATACATCTCTTGGAATAATTTCCACCTTAAATGATAAATTGCACAAGCTTCTCTGACGCTTTATTTACTGGATGGTAATTACAATTACTTGTAGCTGTTTATTCAGTAATTTACAACGGCGTAGTAGATTTTGAGATGTCCTCTATAGTCTTAAATTCACTATCGAATTTATGCAATGGGGTAGTTTCATCATAACCCTTGTAATTGGAACTTGAAAAACTGTCGCCCGTGAGAAATAATAATTTGTTAGATAACTGTTGACATTCGATTCCTGATTACTCAATTAGGTTACAATTGAATCAAGTTGATAAGGTGTTGGATGACCTTTAAACTATTATTTTGTCCAATTTATTACAACTGCTTCCCTGCTGCAGTCCACTTAAACGATCTCGTCCCAAAAAATAAATTTTGAAGTTTTTGGAGACTAAATTCAAACTCAACATTTAAATAAAAATGCAACTAAGCCTTCACAAATATTTCACATTTCATCACAGAGCTTTAAGTAAATGTTTGAAGTATTCTTTTTTCAAGCCTGATTTCTTGCTCTCACCTTAGTGATATCCTTTAGGTATGAGCTGCAGAAAGCAGCGAGACCCATCACCATCCCCATACCTCAAATTAATCTACAATTTTGCTTGTTCTGGAACTAATTCATGCAGAAAACTTGTCCAACTTCATTAGTTTTGATCAGACAATATCTACATACGACACAGCGTCGACTTCACAAGGCATTACATTACAACTTTTCAGCAAAACAAACTCTTGCTGAAAATAAGTTCTTCTGGATTCGCCCACGTACAAAAAGTTTTATGCTGGCTCGACTTGTTACTCGCAACTTTATAAACTTTGCAAAAAAGATTGCATGATGTATAGAAATATGCAGATCTACATGATGGAGAATTAGATCAGGCTGAAGTACTAGACATCCTATCCGTCTTAATCCTATATATCTGAGCTGCTCTGTAGTCAGGACAGGATGCCCACAGCGCATCAAAGCAAACTCAAGAATATTTATGATTCAGCTTAAGATCTGTGATCTGTGAAAATTGGATTCCTCGATTCCTCACACTCATAAGATTAAGAAGCCATCTCATCGAGTATTTAGCTGTTTCATATCTCCTGGAGAAAATTCCACACCTAATCCTGAGTATCTACATTTCCTCGTACTCCATCCACAACCATTTCTAATGTAACTAGTTTGGTCTGCACCACAGGTTAATCGGAAACTATTTGTTCATCTCATATCTCATTCTATACTTACTTGTTTTTTCGCTTTTCATGAGAAATGATACAAAGTGCTGGAGTAGAGGACCTAATTTACTTATGTTGACTGCCGTGAGCATTTGCTTCCGATTAACTGTACGTATGTGTTCAAGGTATACTATAGATATGAGAGTGAAGTTTGAGCCTGATCTAAAATAAAAGCCACCTTTTCATCGGTTTAATGACTGTACACACATCCTGTCTTTTGAGCCCCAATTCCATCAAAACTAATTATTATTCACCTTCCTTTGCACCCACGTCTACAACTTTATGCTAGTAATGTTACAGTAAACTTTTAAGCCGGAAGGTTCTAAGCCGTATTTAATTGAATGCATTTATATTCCATAGAGTCCAACTAGCCTTCTTTAATCTCATCAACCATGTGTATACTTACTGGAAGGACTTATAAATCCTATTAAAGTTCAGACTGCACAGTATAAATATTAAATGATCTCATGAGGTTTTTAATTGAAGACTTACAGACCTGTAAAGTAATCCTCCCTTGCATACTGGGCTTACATGCTCACAGTAAAATAAATCAATACAATACACAGGAGTACACGAACCAAGCTAATTACTCTGTACTTTTGTCAAGTAATCATCAGTAGAATGGAATGCAAAAACTTTCGTGTCATTGTTCATCTATTCATTCACAATTATTCCATCAATTGGCCAACAGGCTAAACTTCACTGAATTCGTGATAACAGCACAGCAGTGGGTTTGACAGATAACAGTCACTCAATTAATTTGGCATCCTAATCTCAATAGATAACGAAGATGCGATTTCTTCCTCTATTTAATTGAATTTAAATTTTACAAGGATTCTCAATCACTTTTGAAGGAGGGGAAAAATCGGTATTACAGCAAGCTTTTCAACCACTTGGAATTAACACGATACAAAATAATCAAAGTAACATGTCTACGTATAAAGTCATTTGACTTTAATGCTTTGAAACCCCCGTTAGAGCCTTTTACTTCATTTCTTCGTTATTGAGTAGAGTGATAGTAAATTGGTTGCCTTGTAAGTGTTCGACTGATTTAAAGTATGTCAAGACGAATAAATCGAATACACCTCAAGTATTCATTCAAAATAAGATTCACAAATTCACAGAATTAAAAAATACGGAATCTAATAAGGCTTTAACCACACAATCCAACTATAAGAAAACCCATCACATGTTAAAGAAAAAAACTTTAAATCGCTCCAAAAGTATGATTCTATGATTACTGCTCTTCCACTTGAATAGCTTCTACATTTTAAACCACTTGGAATGGTTGCTATTTTGGAATAAGGGGGAAGGAAATAGCTGTTTGTAAATGGGTTTACTGTAATTAAAATTTGGTTATGTAGCTACAACTGAATTCTTTAGTTTTACTCAGCTTCGATGGAAACTTAAATAGTGAAGTAGAAAATGATTCTTTTGTGATCCTGTATAATTGTTGTACAATTTCAATTACTCAGCATTACAATAAATGATGATGACATGATTGCTTGCCAAGCTACCATTGCAATCTAAGGCAATCAAGGAATCTTAGACTTGAGGAGAAACTCGAATGTCGTTTACAACACAAGTATGAGAAAAATTAATAATTGCTGTCCCTTTGAGATGATACGTTTTTATTGCTCTACCACGCGTCTTCTAGGTATTTATGGTAATGAGAAGTTAATGACATTTTATTATAGATATGGGACAAGGGCTGCTTCTTACGGTAGTTGTGAGCTGAGGGGTTCAGAAACTGTAAACTACTGTGTGTTGGGAGGTCTAAGTATTTTTCATACTACCCGTTTATTTTTGGAAAAGATTGTTCCTCATTACACCCATTAGAGTGGCTCAGAATTGAGACGCAAAATTTTACGGTGTGAGTATAAAAGTTAGGTCAACTCTGCCAACTCGTGCATACAAATAAACAAAATCCCAAGGCTTATGGAATCATGACAAACAGGAGAAAAAACCGTTTTGCTGACAGTTACGTGTACACAAGGAGTACTAACATATCATATATGGCTATCCAAACAAAACTGCAATCGCTCCCTGAATCAATGTGAAATGATTTGGTCATTAAAAGCAAAGTTTTTTCTAGAATAGTCTTAATCATGCTAACAAGGGTAGGAGAAATTGCCTGGGTCACCAACTTAATCTACATGAGAAATCATTCAACACTTAGCTAATCTTTATGTACAAGTAGATTTTTTTTTTTTTAATTCCACGCATGAACGGTGCCCTCACTCGAGGTTTAGTAACTATTTTTCAATTTTGATGTGGTTTTGTATTATTTTATTTGTCTCATCACATTGTATGTCGATAAAATTTCGTGCTCAAAGGACCGGGTATGGGCTAGGCCTTGTTCAGTCTAAAAACGAACTATTTGTCATTCCTTAGACTTAAATTGTTAATTTAAATTGTATTTAGAAAATGATTTGATACGCAAGTTTAAAAAAATTAATTCTAATTTTTATCAATTCTCTTGTATTTGTTTTTAAATATACTGCTTACACCATTTCGTTTGTTCATCAGATAAGATAAGAAAGATAAAAATGTATTGCAGGTAATGAATAAAACAAGGAAAAGCTTCAAGTCCTATATTATTCAGGACATCAAATACATCTCCTGACTAACGGATTTTATTTCTTGAGGAAATACCTTGAACTTCAATAAATAGTATTTCATTTGATTTGAAAACATTAATCTCCTTAAAATGCCTAGAAACTATCATGAAAAAAACGCAGCTTCTCTTTCTGCTACAATTGTCCCTCCTCGTGCCTAATCGCCCAAAAAATGTCAAGGAACGATGCTTTGCTCTCTTGATGTAAAAGCACGAGTCGACATCAGTGTTTAAAGTACCGGATGAGAGCGGAGTAGAATTTGAATTTATTCCCATTGCCATAAAGCTGAAGCATAATAGAAATTACCTGTCAAATTAAGAAAACTGCCCTTGCCGTTTTATGATATTATTTGTAATTTATGTGATTATGTACTTTAGAGGAAGGCAAATTTCACCCGTCTGTCTACTTTCAATGAAAGGGATGCTTATTATGATTCCCAAAAAAACCACAACCCAAAGCCAGTTAACAAGCCGGCCAAGTAGTTAAATATCTTGTAATTTGCATGTGCCATACTCTTTAACAAGAATTAACTTCCAATAACAAGCAAAAAAAATTGTATATCCTAGCCCAAAACTAAGCTTCCCCTCTTTTACAAAAGCCGACTTTTACAAACCTTTAGCTGTCTTTCCAATTTCGATGCCAATTATTATTCCACAGAACTCCAATGCACAAAACGATTAACTTGAGTCAACACACTTTAACCCTACATGCTCTAAACTGAATAAATAGAAATCGATTTATCAATACTTGGTCACCGCAACTTCTCTAAATTCGTTTTATTGAGTCTGTCCAGGGAAAGCTAAGCCGGAGTTATTTTCCTATCAAAATGAGTCCAGCGAAATGATTCAACCCTTTGATCCTGAAGTTTTTTGAATTTCCAGTCTAAGATTTAAATTCGAAATCGAAGCACTCTAAACTCAGAAGATCGATGCAACAAAATAAAAATCCCCCTCGACATGCAGGCCCAATACGACGGTTGGTGTCAATGCCGCTCAGAGAACGAAAACTGATCCAAGGTCTGCTCCTTGTATTATGAAGTGTAAAATAAAATAATAAAATACTTTACATGGTAACTTTGTTCCCTACTGAACTTCCATCCAACCACATTTAGCAGACTGAGGGAATAGTGTTGACTTACCTGTCTGTATTTCATAGTTCATACGATACGAAGGATATAACAATAGAAGGAACAGGCATGCACAACTTACCAACAACTAAACCGAAGCCCCTAGATATACGCATTGAATATAAAGATAGTGGAAAGGATAATATGATTGTACTTTGTATTTCAACCCTCGTAACCATTTTATACCTGCTTTTTCATTAGGGGATAACAAGTTCCATCCTCTTCTCAAGTTCTACCTGAGTTTCGTTCAGTTTATCAGACTCGTTGGGTTGGGTTGAGGTCTCTTTAGTATAAAAAGTTAGTCAGAGGGAAAAAGTCTATCCTCTCAGAAATCCCATTTAGATTCGGCAGCATACCTGAGTGCCTGATCCCCGGCTATGTCCATCCCACCACCATACCACCTGTAGCTCTCTACCTCGATTTAAAATCAACGTCAAACTTAACCCTTTCATACCGTATTATATATTTATGAAGTGAGAAGAGAGGAGACCCGAGTATTAACATGTTGCTTAATTACCTCTCCACCACTCTATTTGCTTTGATACGAACAGATGAGATGAACCTGTCAGCTACATTTTCTCATCTGATGTTATAACACTAACCGATATTTGACATGTGGACGGGAGTAAAATCCCACATGAAGATGAAAATAAGAATGATGGAAGACTGGTGTGCAATAAAGACGCCTCAATATAACCTTATCGAATGTAACTCTGCAGAGTCGGAGATTATGGAATTTTAGAAATCACTATTTTTGTGATCCTCAGTCAAGAAATATGTTTATTTTGTATTTCAAATTATAATGTACTGACTAGAGAAATAAATAATTTTTTACAACTTAGAAATTATTTAATTGAGTGTGAATACATTTAAAAATTGAATAGAAGTTAAGAAAATTAAAATCATCTGCATCGTCAACGAATTGGTAAGAAGTAGGCTTACCCATGTGTTTCTTATAATCTGTATGAATATTAAAACTTCTTATCGATGTCCTATTTCCCATAAATAAATTAGAATTAAAATCCCACTTTCCTTCAGTACCTTATAAAATAATAGTATTAATACGTGTATGGAATTGGAATATATGGTGGATTAGACATAATGATAGGTCATGGGTGGCTGATGGCAATGAAGCTTGCTTACATATTCAAGTCCAAACGAAACTATACGAACAAAGCAATGTAATGTTATCTAACAGTTGAATTAAGATACGTACGGTAACCCTTTGAATAGATTTGGAATATGGAACGAAAATGTTTATTGCCAATAACAAGAATAAGCTTGGAAAATTTACACTTTTGAAAGGTAGATACTTAAAAGATGTATAATAAAACCATTACATTGTAATAGAATGGAAAAATTCCAATGCATGAAAGCAGCATAATATTTTTTTTAATTTGAAGAACTCCAAATGTGTAAATTCGAAATATCAAAATTTTGGTTAAGGTTAATTTTCAACTCTTGCTGTTTACTCAAAGATCCCTAAATAATGGGTCTTTTAAATTAAATTAAATTCTGAAATTATTTTTGATTGCTTTTTGAATCGAAATACTGTGAACAAAACAGAATGAAATGATTATAAACTGGTTAAAATTTTATTTTGATAAAATTCAGTACATAAACTTCAAATTACTTTTTTCGAGATGCTAATACACAAGTTCACGCAAATACATATATAGCAGTACATTTATTTTACTGCACAATTGAAACAATTAATTCATACTTAGTTTTAATTGGATATATAAATTCCTTCAAAATTTGAATTGGTTTTCACAATTTTGGTGAAAATGTGTATGATTCTATTGCATTCGGAGTCTTAAATAATATATGGAAGGTTTTTTCCTTTTAAAACCAAGAATAAACACAGATATTCTATCCTCCCATGTTCGTTTGTATACATTTGAGCTGACACAGCCTGAAATATGCCGGACGGTGAATGATGAATGGCAAATGAATAGCAACTATTTCTAGTTGTTCACTAATTTAGATCTGATTGCATTTGGACAATAGATGTAAACTGATCAAGAATCTGGTGAAAGCCAAGCTCCTCTTTCAACGCGGCTCTCTTTTTGAAATCAGCAATAGAATTATGGATTATGGAAAAACAAAATTAAAGGATGTATGTATAATTGGATGTTACGATGATTTCTTTATGTTTTTTATAGATGACAATACAAACATGACTACAAAACACGTTCCTAAGACCCCAAACTAGGAAAATAAAATTGTTCATAGACTTGCTACACATCCGAATTTATAAATTAAGGCAATCAGAAGTTCCTCAACTATTCTTAAAATAAAACGTTTATATCGTGACAAATGATAATAATTTGGGATCCAGTCAACAGTACAATAATACAGTTTGTTTCTTTACAATTAGTAAAACTAAACTACATGACTAGGGCAGGATTTATGCATACGCAGGATTATTTTGTATTAACATTATTTATACTAGTCTGGTAATGTTTGCAGTTAAGTATTCGTACAAAATGACAAACAATATCAACATCCGAGTTTAAAAATAAAAATCGTCTATAAATTAGATATTTTACAAGTATCACTACGAAAATATTGTGAATTGCTCGGAGACATTTAAATAAATATATAGTGAATCAAGTAATAGCGCAAACCGGAAAATAGTTTATCATTGTCGATCACTATAATATTTTTAATGAAAAATGACTGGAATAAGTTAAATTATTTGCCACTTTCAATTCAACTTTACATATTAATATTTCCGGTTAGATGAACGTTATATTGAATGATGTGAGAATAATGCGAACTTTGTAACTGCCTCTATTAGAAATCATTTTTGAAATTGCGACGAGTCATCATAATAATGATAGCGAAACTTTTAATTTTTAAATCTACTATCGAGTCTTGTATTTCTTCCGACGAATTGCTTCACTCTTTCGTGTCTTCGACTGACCTCCATAGTTCATAAGCACTAGTCCAAAAATGATCAAAAGTGTTCCCAGCCACCAAAGTAAGCTTACGGATTCATCAAAAATCAATTGACCAACGATGGCCTGTGAAAAAAAATCTGAATATGTAGTAAGATATTTATGGAACAAACAACTTTCTCATTGCCTTCATGATGTAACTAATTGCAGAAAAATTAATACAGAAAACTCACGGACGAAAAAAAATTAGCTGCAGTATTGGTAACTGTAGCCTCCAAAGAAGTCTTACAACAGCGAAGAGCCTTGACGAACGTAGTCCACATAATTGCATTTAGAAGGATCATAGTTATGAAAGCCACAATTCGAATGTACACCGCTGCCTAAACCAAGTAATAGAATCGAATTAAAATAATACAAAATCTGTATAAAATAATCGATGACTGACAAACCTTGTCGCATAGGATATACGATTCTTGTAGAGTGTAACGAAGATGAGAATTCGAAACTTGCTCGCAGATCAGAAGTGTCTCTGTTTGATTCATCGCAAATTTTCCAAATGTTCCTGCCAGCGAAGCAAAAATTCCTGAAGTTAAGGCTAAAGTAATCCCTTTCCTCTGGAGTGAAAGCTTCTTGTGAACTTTTCGCTTTCTTGCACTAGGACTAGACAGGTACACCTCTTCATCTGAAGATAAAGAAGATGATGATGACTCTCTAATGACCATATCTCGGGGTAGTTTATCGTCTCTCATTATGAAGCAGGTGAAGTTAACAAACTATGTAGAAAAAGCACTACCACCAGCAACCATTCCAGTTTTCTTAATAAATAAATATTCAATCCCAATGATTTTTTTAAATACAAAAACCAGTTTTAAGTTCAATTTCAACATTTAAAATTTTATTTTATCTTGGTCTAGTTTTTGTACCTTCAGGAAATCAGTAATCGATGATAAACTGATGTCATCCAGTATAGACATTTATTTGACACCAACGGCAGTCCCAGGGTTTCCTATCCAAAGACATCGACTGCTATCAACAAACACACATAGTTATCAATAACAACAGTAATCTATTTCAATTTCAGCTTACTCTGACTAAGAATCTGAGTAAACAATTATTCCTATTAACCTCTTCGAAGCTGATTTGAAATACGTATGGCAACCCTTTAAGTCCTGCTTTAATCAATAATATAAAGCGT
>JAQFYM010000877.1:0-46395 GCA_034694785.1 Agrenia bidenticulata
TTTGTAAAAAGCTCAAATAATGAGTATAGAGACTAAATCATCTGTCTCCTAATACAAAGAAACTACAGAAGGATTTTTAAAATAAGAATTTCAAATTTGTGTTTTTAAGAACACAATTATAAAAAAAGTTTGAGAAAGATTTGTGTTTTTTAAAACACAAAATCAGCGAACGGTAATATTTATTTGTGTTATTAAAAACACAAAATCAGCGAAAGGGGTTACTAACTTTGTGTTATTATTAACACAAATCAGCGAAAGGGGATTTCAACTTTGTGTTATTATTAACACAAAATCAGCGAAAGGGTTAAATACAGTTTAGAAAGCAGAAAAAAATCAAACAAAAGTAAATTTCGTGTTTTTTTTTTTGTTTTTTATATATGTTTGACTAGTGTTAAATAATAATGACCTGTATGTATTGCTGTGATTTCGTACGTAATAATATAAAAGTCTTTCAAACAGTTATTTTATGTGGATGTTATATCTAAAAATATGTGTAAATTAATTTTAGAAAGCTTTCCATACTCGTTTTTTTGGCGTTTATAACAATTGTAAACTCCAGAATGCGTGCTACTTAGTCAAACACAACTCATATACATAAAAAAATTTAGAATAGTATTTTTTTTAAATTTGTATCTTGGCTAAACTGTAATAACAAACATAAAATATGTTTAAAAACTGCTAAACCATGCAAAATGGCACCAAGTTGACTTGCAAAAAGATAAAAGCCTCAAAAAAAAAAAAAATTTCTGGGATGTACGGTTATGGGTCAAGTATTTTTTATTGTCGCTTTAGGTTTATATTTATTTTTGCCACGGATCTGGCTAGAGATTGCCGGATCGTAAAATGCAGCACCGGTGGTCAGATACATTACAAATATAAGAAAAACCGATTATAGTAAATTTAAAGAAAGCATGCGTTTTTTCCTCGGTCTTTTTTTTTATGCTTTAGCTGTAATTTAAATACTAGTCAAAAAGCAGCGCGCAAGCAGATGTATGGATTAATATTTGTATACACACTTTGTTTCGCTGGGTTTTTTTAGAAGCAAATATGTTCCTTTTGTGATTTTATTCTTTTTTCTTTTTTTTATTGACTCAAAAAAAAAGTACTTTTTTTTCCATAGTTTGCAGTTTTAAATACATTTAATACCACAAAAGGTAACCTGAAGTTTGTTCTGAACACATATATGCGGCCTTTTGTTTGTTTTTATAAAATTGCTCATTAATGTAATTTTACTAATAAAAAAAAATATTTATGAGTATATAAAGCAGTCGCAAGACTCTATTTTTTTTTGTTTTTTATGTATACATATATTTAAGGCGCATAACAATGTTTTAAATATAATGCAATAAGAATAATGCATTTATACGTAACATTTGCATTTCTAGAAATTCGATATATTACAAGAAAAATTTGTAGTAATTTTGTACGTATTGCAAAAAAACAGATTGTAGCGCCATTAACAAAAATACGCTGTACTGTTTTATGTTATTTTGTATTATTTTTCAAAACAGTTATATTAGTTAAACATGATAAATTTATAGCGAATCAAAAAGCTACAGAAGTGTGTACCATGACGTTTTTGCTACAGTTAAAAACAATATTAAACGCATAAACATATTTTTATAGTCTTTTGTAGTAAAATATTTCTTCTTGCGTTTCAATAAATAAAACTAAAATGCTGTATAATTTAAATCATACATACTACGCATCGCTAGATTCAAACAATTGAAATGACACAATATATGGGTTTTTTACACATAAAACACATATATGTGGATTAATTGGTTAAGGGTTGTATTACGAACTCATATATATGTGTACGTCAAGGGGTCTTAAATTCATCTCGCGCCTATATGTGTATTTCCATGAGTAAATCAAATATAAAATTTACAACATGTGCATACCGCTAGGATAATATTTATTAAGTATAGATAATCGATTCATATATAATTAATACACTCAAATACGTGTAAACGTGTTGGCCGAGACAAAAAAAAATCAAACTTAGTTAGATTTACATAAATTGTTAAATGTTAATTGTGTATGTGCAATATTTTGGAATAATAAGACTTTAAAAAAAGGTTTCCAAAAGTATGTTAAAAAGTTACATTTTTTTTATTAATATTTGTTAATTTACGTTTTATAAAATCATTAATTGCAATAATGTAATATGTCTATAACCTATAAATGTGCTTTAGTTTGTACAACTATGTTCAAAAACAGTACCAATAGTAACAAATATGCGTATCTGGTCACGTAAAAGTTAGTTATTACACATGTAATTACCAAAAGGTAGTAATGCTGCGAATATAGTAGAGATGTATAAAAAGAAACCATACAATATAGCTTATATGTATATTTTGTTGTCTTTATACAATTCAGTTGTTGGATGACGTCGTTGATGTCTTCGTTTTCTTAGAGGAGACCATTAAAGTTAATGATAATATGCTTTATTAAAAAATGTTTGTTTATATGTCTTTTCAAAATCAAATTGATAAATTATGTTTCAATTTATCCATATCTAAAACATATGATTAATCCTTGTTTTAGATATCCAATTTGACATTTGATAGGCGGAAACAGCGCAGCTATGTGAGATCTCCTGAATCCGTGCCCAACGCTCGTTTTAGGCAGTATTTGCGCTTGCATTGGGGATTTCTCTGCAGGCTAGAAATCATCTATTATTTTGTGTCTGTCGCCATAGCGCCAGACACAACAACAGTGATGTCAATATGCGATCTACTGTTCAGATAATCAGAAAAAATAAGTAATCGACCCTGTTTTGTCGAAGCCATTTTTAATAGACTAAAAATAAGAATGACACTAAAATACGAGAAAAAAAATAAAAAAATGTAAAAATATAGAACTTTAACTATTTTTTTTTGGTTCATTTACAGATTTTGTTTTTTTTTTTTTTTGTCATTCTAAGGTCTACAAAACAGCTCGACCAAAACGAAGACAATTTTATAGGGTTTAATTTTTATAATTGGGGGCTTAGATACACTGTTAAAAGCCTGTGTTGCACTAGACGCAGCCATGAGTAAAGACTTTTTTTGCACAAGTATATTCTATATATACATTTTTGTCTTTTTTAGGATGTATTACAATTATTCTCATATTATAAATTGCATCTCGATGCTCCATTATAATGTTACCTTTTCAACAAACCGCGTTTGTCTATTACGCTTTTGTTGAGTGCAAGTAACGCATCTGATTGTTAATTATAGATTGCGTATTTGTACTTTACACATGGGCTATTTTTTTGTGCATGGCCTTTCACATTTCTAGGAGTTGAACAAAAATAGAGTAGTTTGTACATGGACCTCATTAACCCTTTCACCGATTATTTTTTTCTATGCCCTTCTGGCCTTTAAGATTGGCCTGTTTTTATTTTCATAGTCATTCATAATAATTTTTGAAGCTAAGTGAAAAAATGGTAAAATGTAGATATTTCATAAATACAAATAAAGTGCGTATGAAAGTAATAATTGTGTTGCATTTATATTTATATTGCTTGCATAGTCTTCATCTAATGGGGTTTGACTTATTTAATAAAAACTTAATTGATCCTCAAATATTTGTTTAATCTAAGGAAAAATTTTATAAACAAAAAGAGTTGGTATTTATATAAAATATAGTATTTGTTATCTTTTAGTATAAAAATAGTATACCGATAATTTCTGTCTTCTAAAATATCCTTATCCTTTGTGCAGACTTTCCTTACGTCTCGATTTATAACTTTTGAATATATAACTATTTATCCGATTAATGTAATAAAAAAGCGGTATTCACATCAATCTCGTTTAAGATTTTTTATCCTCATTATTTTTCGATTTTAGACCTGCCTTTAAAAAAGAGATAACAAAAAATAAAATTAATGCATACACAACCATAAAAAAAGCAACATATTTTGTTATTTTTATTGTGTTCCTGTTATTTTACTTATTAAAAATTGTAATATTAAAAGAAAAATTTACGGAAATTCGTCTTTACGACATTTTTTAACTTGAATATTCGTAAATTAATTTAATGTCAAGTAATTTAATAATTTTTGTTATTCAACTAGAAAAAATTAAAATGTGTCCTGGCGCGTCTAAAAGCGTTAAATAATAAAAGAGAAATGCTATATGCCGATATTTCGGGGATAAAGAAAGAGTAAAATCTGCAATATTCATCACGTAATACAAGTAAACAAGGAAATGAAAAATTATTTAAATGTAAAAAAGTAAACACAAAACTGTGGGGACAACTCAAACACTGTGCGTTTTTTTTTTCTTACACTCTTTTAACAAATTAAGTATGACTATTATTGATCTCTTGTCAAATGCCATGAAAATAATTACAAAGACGCTAATGGTACGGTGTTTAAGCAATTACAATGTTTTTTGAGTAATGTAAAAATGAAAGTCTTAGGAAACAACATAGTGTAAGCACAAAAAGAAAAATTTAGTGCTCTCAATTGCAACACAATTAAAAAAATGCACAATATCCTTAAGTACACAAAATTACCTCATTATTATCTACAAGACGCAAGAAAGAAAGAACCAATCGGAAAAATGCAGTAAAAAATCTGTACCTTGCCAAAAAGGCTAATAACATGCCGATTTAGCATTTGAAATCGCATACGCAAATGTTTTACTATTTATGCGCATTTAACAAGCCTGTTTCAGTATGGATGAACATCTAAAAATTTGATAGTTTGTGAAGACATTAAAATAAGACCCTTTTATATAAAACAGACTTATGTCTACAGATTTATTAAAACAGCAACCTTACCATGTGAAGACCTACCAGGGCTGTATCACATAGTGCAGAAAAAATTCAGGAAAGACAGAGAATTTTTGCCGAAACACTTTGGAAAACTTTTTTACAATGACTTAACCACAATTTTTGCTTTCTTGATCAGGCGCAAGTAAAGGGTAAGATTAATTACGGACGTAAATTGTAAGAAACTAATCTAACGTGGTGTCTGTAGAGGCAATTAAAATGGAACACCGCGTGACCATTTTTCAACAATATCATATGATTAGGAAAATTCTCCGGTGTTTGTTGTGTAGAAAGAAGCTCCTGAAAAAAAAAATGTAAGGTTTTATCAATAATTTTTACAATATAAACTCTGAATGCATAAAAAATGCTGTAGATAAATACATGGAAAGACAAATAATTATGCTTTTATAAGGTGATAAAGTTCTAAATCCGCAAATTGCCACGAATGACGCTAAAGAAAATATCGTTTTTTTGATCAAATGACTGTGCATTCTTGTGAAAGTGTCATCAACGCAATTACGCAGTTGTAAGTAAAAATTATATGTATTCCAAGCGTATTACTGGGTATTTGCAGCTTGTTGATGTGGATTTAGACGCGGAACTAACAAATTGGATAAATGCAGAAAATATAATAGGGGAAATTGGAGGTAATTCTGTAATTTAAAAGACAGTTAAGATAGGAAAAAATCGTGACGGAAGCATGGGACAAATTTTAGCTGAAACTTGTAGGAATGATTTACATGCGTGTAAAAGGTGTAAAGGTGCAAAGATATAAACTATTTGTATGTTGCATGACGTGGATTTTTTATCTATAAGATCCTGAATTGATTTATAAGATATTTTTATTGTTTTTGTCATTTAATTATAAATATTTCTAATACAACATGTTGCTTGCACTACTTTAAATACAGTTAAAAACAAGTCGGCGCACTTTTATATGATGTCGATTTACGTTCTGTCTGATTTTCCGTTTTTTGTTTGTAATTATGGATGTGTGATCTCGGAAGTAAATAACAAGAGAATGAGAAAATTACATGAATGTAAAACAAGACCATGATAGACCTGTAATTATGCTAATTGTGCGTTTAATTCACAGAAAAATTTATAGTTAAGCAGTAAATTAAGTCATTTGAAAAATATTAGAGCTCGATTCTATTCTGTGTTGCTATTGTCATTTTATTGTATTTAAGATGAATTTATGCATACATTTTTAGTAAGTACTTATTCATACAGTTATATTTACGCATACATGCGGTAAAATCATTAACAGGTTTTTTTTACGCAAATATGCGTGAAAATATATTAAAGGGAATTTATTGCATGGAATACGAAAAAAAGGGTATGTTTAGTGCCATTTTTGCGTATTCTACCTAGGAATGTAACAGAGCGTGCCAAAAAAAAGTAAAACTAAAAGAAAATATATTAAACAAAAATCTTTATTTAAAAAGTTTGCGATCATAATATAAAAAAACCCCACCAATGTTTGTATCTTGCAAATATGTTTTAACGAACATATACTAAGCAGTTCTTAAGATTTATAACTAACAGTTTCGGCGAACGGAGTTTCACATTAACATGGTTTATTATACAACATCGCCGCATTTTGTAAAGTTTACAAAAAATATATATTGGGTTTTTAGGGATATGTAACGGCATCCTTTCATACACATAATTGCACAAAATTATTATCAATTAATGAGATTATTTAAACATAAGTGGACACAAAAAACCAAGAAAGCATATTTTTACATTATATCCCTATAGAGTTTGTATTTAGTCTTTATCAGAGCTTTAAAATTAATCTAAGATAATGAGTAACGTTTTAGTTTTTTTTTGATTTAATCCTGTAACATAATTTTATTTTGCGACAATATTTTTCGAGAAATTATACAATGATGCAGAAACGGACCCCTTAGTAGATGACGAGTAATTACAAAGTACAAAATGCGGTTTCGTTGTTATTCTACTCAATTATTTGTATTATGGTATTCATTTTTCTTAAAATGTAATATAAATTTGTACTTATTTGCGTTTTACTAGAAATCACATTAATATTTAGTTGAATACATGACACAACCAATGTATTTTGTTAGTTATAAAAACCGATTTTGCGGCCATTGCTGTGCTATAAGCTATGGTGAGACCCAACCATATTTTTGCACTTTTGCCCTGTCCCGGGTCGAGGGGTCTGGGTCGTTGCAGATTGGATAAATGTTTTGAATATTACCCCTGTTTTTTTTGTTTCTGCGACAATATTTTTACGTAAATTTTTTTTCTTGGTAAATACATGTTCTTTGCGAAAATATACAAAAGTAATAAAGAAGAAACTGCAAGGCTGACATAAATTAATTAACTATCAATAAATCATTTAAATAATTTTACTATGCCGCATCTTCAATAAAATGTTATCACCCATGCAAAAATATGTATTAAAATACTTTTCCATATACATAATATAAAATATACACCATCATAAATAAGCAAAAGATGCAAAAACTCAAGGGTATTTGCAATTTAACACCGTTATACAGTAAGTATTTTTTTTAATGTCTAAGTTAAAAGTTTTTACGAATTTCCTACATAAAAAATTTATCTTACTATTATCTAACCTTTAATATGGGTTGTAGTAGCTGTAGCTAAATCTTAGAATAAAAACAAAAACATATATCTGTTCTCTTTATTACAGAAACCAAACCAAGAAAGCATTAGCTAGCTTTTGCAAATAACAAATCTTGCCCGTTTTATTTTATTTTTACCACATATTGGTTTTATACAAAAAGCCATAAGTTTAAAACAAAATTAACATTTTTTTAACCATAAACAGCCAAGATTAGGGCTTTACTTTTATACGAAGAGTCAAAGTATATGTTTTCGTCCTAATCCCCCCCCCACCCCACGAATCTCTTGTTCTTAAATTATACTCTGTCAGTACAGTAACTGTAATTGTAGAATTATCTAAAAAAATAATCACCTATTTTTTTGAGACTTTTTGACCTATAAAGCAGAACATATTATATAAAAGACAGACATTAATAGTAGTTAAAGTGTTTTCTTTATATTTTTTTGTTTTGTATTAGATTTCATTACCATATTGTAATACACGTTAAGTTCCATCAAGATAGGTCAAACTCAAAAAAAATTTATCATTACAAAAATATTTTTTTTTGGCGGTTTTTGACGCAATTTTTTTGAAACCCCGCTCTTACTATAGGAACTTGACAGTATATATTATTTAGATATAAAGAATAATTTTTTTTACGGGATTACGTTTTTATACTTCAAATTTTTGCAATTTTTAATCTTTAGTTGTTTTAAACGCATTTATGCGTCAATAAAAGGCGTCGCATTTTTTTTTGACGTATACTTGCGCAAATAAAATAACCCTTATTTTGTTATAAACGCATATATGCGGTCGACGAGTATTCTATAATATGCTTGCATAAATGGATTTGAACCATGGAAGTTGTTTTATGTGTATATGCAGCAGTAAATGAACAAAAAAATATAAGTTATATTTCTATAGAATGTATAAAATCGAACTTAGTTTTTTAACATATAACTATGTTAAAAAAATATATAGTTATAAATGTTTTTTATTCACTAAAAAGTAAGTTTTCTACTGCATATTTGATATCTTACAGGCATATACTTGAAATCGTATTCAAATATGGTATTAATATTTATTTTTTTGTATATCGCCAATAAGTGTGCTTTGTAATACTTCATTTCTTTTTAAAATTCATTTTTAAAATTATATAGGGTAACAATACTTATTTATCGTAAACCAAATTTAGAAAGTGTAAGAGTTACACGATAACGCGACAGGGTTAAGTAAGAAACATTTAAAATTGTATAAACGTCAAAAAACAAATATATCTAGGTTTTATTTTGTATCATAAAAATACAAAGCACAAAAATAAGATAATAAATATATTTTGCAAACCGAAACAGCTAGCTCTGCATTTAACTTATAGCAATGTTGACCGCGAATACCAGTATTATCTTCTGCTACATAAACCTCGCCTAGATTGCAGTAAACACATTTTTATGTGTTTCGTGACTTTATGTGTAACTGGAACAACTCAGGTCTAATACCTTCATATGATCTCGTGCACATATGATAATACAAAAAACTACAATGCCTTAGTTCAGATGTGTTTATATGTTAAACTACAAAAGGATTTTTTGTTTTGATAATTTTTACGTAAAATAATAAAAATGCGTTTTTTTCAATAAATGTCTAAATCTACGTGTTAAAAAATATACAACGTAGTTTTAAAAGTGTTTCTGGTAAACGTCAAAAATTCAGGCTACAAGTGAAAATAATAATTATAAAAAAAAAACGCCTTTTTTAGTCAGTGATAAAACAAAAAAGGGTTTTGATTACAAGAATATAGATTGCGATAGTAATTTCATTACCATTTATTGTTTGTTTTCCACCGCCAACACTGTAAACCACGATTAAAAAACTGCAAGTGTATCATATTATATTACTGGTCTTGACAAACAGGTTACCTGAGTAGTAGTAGTAAAAAGATCTTTACTTGCTTTTTATTTTATCAAGGTAACCGTCTCTTGCAGATCCTAAACAATTATTACTTATGCATGTAAATATCACTAATTTTATACCTATTTTGTTTTTTTTTACTCTTTATTTTACTTTTTATACACTTTTGTATTTTTCTTTAGAAAATTTGCTGAAAAACAGAAACTATGGACTTAATAATAGAATAAGTAATTTTTTTTAAATAGTATTTGCCCCACTTAAACAGAATCATTATATAAAAAAGGATTAGGGTGTCATTTTTTTCGGCATCAAAATGCCTCTAAGCACATAATATCATCCATTAACTTTGGCACTAATTATTTGTTAGAATTTATATTAAAGACATTCATTTAGCTTGTTATGTATGTACGAAACCGTCTTGTTGTTCTACGTCATAGATTTGTAACCATTAATTGGTCGCCCGAAATGTTATTTATTTTTTTTTAATTCAGTAAAATATTTTACGAGAACACGACATACAAGCTTTTTACAAAACACACATTGCAACGGGGTGTATAAAATATTTATTTATTAAAATATTCTATTTTCTATAGAATTTCGATAAATAATGATACAATAAAATAACTTGATGATTTTTTTTACAATTGACAGACATAAAAATTATTATTAAAATACAATCATTTTTTTGTATTGGCTACTAAGATGTAACCGTTTTGCAACCCTCAAAAAAACCAGGCCTTCTTGTTTTGCCTTGTTTTTTATATTGTTGACCCCTTTTTTCATTACGCACGCCAGTTTTAGAACAAATATTTTTATACTATCAAAAGTCTTTTACATACGAAACGAAACACGCCGTACATAGATTATATTTAATCGTAAATTAAAAACCCTGCAATAATGTTTTCTAGGCGCCAGGCATTAGGAAATATTAGGTAAGTACATTTTTAGGTCGGTAAGGTGAAAAAATGTCTGTTACAAAAAATGTAAACTCGTAAAGTGAACAAAAAAAATTAACTTTTCTTTCAATAGTGTAATTACAATGTTTGCTACAATTTTTGTACTTTTTACTATAGAGTTAAATAGGCATTACAAATAATCCACCAATAATTAAAAAAAATACACGAAAAAAAAACTATAAACGAATAGGCACATGACAACAAATACAACGGACAAATACTTTTTCGCTATTTACTAAAAGTATCTCAGTAGTTTATTGCGTACCAGCTAGCTAACCGCATATAACGGATAGTAACTAATACCATTTTAGTAATAAACTGTTACTTAAATACACGTAAAACTGCGCAAAATTACAATTAAAGAAATCATGTGCAATTTATTTTGCGTCCAAGTTTTGTTTGAACCATCTTTTAGTTTTTCTAAGTTTTATTAGCATAATATGCAGAGCAAACTGCATTTCATGATATCGTGGTACTTTTTCGCTAAATTCATACATATCATTGCGTTTTTTTGTAAATGACCCAGTTAAAACTCCCGGGCTACATCAATTTTGTTACGAACCTGGGTTAAATTTTTCCAGGTCGCACCCTTGGCTATAAAAAAAAGTTAAGCTTTACTTATAGCTCCGGCAAGTATACAAAGTCACTTAGAAGACGCGAATATTCTGTTTTGGCTATATTCTATTATATGCCTTTCTTAGATGTCACATTCCTGTCTCTTGTTTCTGACTCTCGAAGAATGTGCGGGTTTTTTATTGCTTACCAACTGTTTTTTTCCAACTAAAACTTGCATGCTTGCGCTTTAGTAAAAATTAAAGATGATATTACTATATACAACGCTTTTTTTAAACGTTCCAGTATCTGTCTTTTATATTGGGCAAAGAATTTAGAAAAGCAATCACGATAGTATTTACTTGCTGAAATCTTACATCTGCTCGTTTTTTAGCATAATTACGTTT
Organism: Agrenia bidenticulata; assembly: GCA_034694785.1. NCBI lineage: Eukaryota > Metazoa > Arthropoda > Collembola > Entomobryomorpha > Isotomidae > Agrenia > Agrenia bidenticulata. The sequence continues at coordinate 11,190 of JAQFYM010000877.1, forward strand.
TACTAAAATGATCTATCTGTGGAATGCAGATTTTTTTTTTGTAATCATGTAGTGTACAAGGGTTTTGTAAGACTTCTGGTAGTAAAAGTTGTTGCTAATGCATTGCATTTTTTGTTCGTATGTTTGCTTGCATCTCAAAGGAGTCATCAAATCCTATTTCGTCATCTTTTTCGCCGAAGGTATTAATCTTACATTTTACAACAATAATTGAGAGGAAATGTGCAATTTTTTGTTTAGGTGTACATAGTTTCATTTTGACACCTCTTTTGTCTTGATTATATTACTTATACTATTTGTACTAAGTATATGTTTACGTGCAGTTTACTTTTTGCATTTTTACAGCGTTGTGCTTTGTTTTATTTTAAAAAAAGTCTTTTTTTAAAGTATAGTCTTTGAACATTCCTTGATGTAAGATAATGCTATTTTCTACTTTCGGGAACCTCTTTTTGCATCTTTGTTTTTTTGTAATCATTTTTTGCGCAGCAGTATCGATTACACAGTGTCGTTGTTTGGTGTCGTAAGGGTTAATAATATATACTCATTGCAAACAAGAAAACCATAATAATAAAAAACTATAAAAACACTTAGACCATAACGTCACTAAGTTTACTTGCAGATATAGAGTATTATCGTTTTTTTTACAATAGTAGCTTTTAATTTTACTTTATAGCTATAAATCGTTATTTCTTGGCCTATATTATATTTTTATTATAAATAAAAGTATAATGTACGAATGATGCACGAACTATAAATTTACCTAATTGTGTCTGGTCTATACAAAAAAAAGAACACCCAAAGACAAAAGTGGGCTCTGAATAATTTTGTTTTATAACTCCTTTACGCAAAAAAAAAATATGTATATTATACTTACACTATTTGTTATTTTGCGGGCTAAAAACAATATGCTTTACCCCGAGCCTTATAAAATTACCATTTGCATGTACTGCATGTAAAAATATTCTAATGCTACAATTTGAAAATATATAAAGATTGATTAATTCTTTTTGATTTAAATAGCAAAAAATAGGATTTAATATAGGTCTATAGAAATTATTTTATATAGTATATTGTATATAAGAGGGCAAGTAGTCTGCTCTCAAGGTAATCAAGAATATATGTTCAATTTAGTATAAAAACTTAATTAGAGTTTTGCCTATGTGGATAAATTGCACTTACTGGAAAACTCAACAACGCAATCGTCGCAAAAGAACATGGTTCATGTTTTGCATATTAAAATACTAGAGCCGCAATCATCAGCCAGTTAGTAGCACAAATTGCGCGATCAGCGATTGTTTTTGACAGGAAAAAAAAAGTACACTTTGAATTTAAATTAATTGCACAATTTATATACATGATAGGATCTGTGTTATGTAAACAATCTAGAAACTTCAAAAAGATGTGAAACATTCACAAGATTCAAAAATTACAAAAAAAAATACAAAAAAAAAGCTTGCAAGTGTAGAAATGCACAACGCATTAAGCCAGAGTTATCAACCGTCATTTTTTTACCTCTTTGTCGCGTCTCATACTATTGTTTATATCGTAGTCTTTTTTAATCAATTTAAAATATTTTTATTAATTGAAAACAAGAAAAATGCTGCTCTTATATTGTTGAATGAATAAAACTAAGTTGTAATTACTTTGTTTGTTTTTGTACCTGCGTTATTTCTGTAAAGCTTGTGCGATGGAAATAAAAAAGTATTATAATCTTTGGTTTTTCGTAACATAACTTTTAACAGTGTCTTTTACAAAAACATGTATGTATATACCTTGTTTTTTAAAGTACTACCGAACCAATTAAATTTGAATTTTTATATTAGATTTTTTTGTTAAGTATTGAGAACTGAAAACATAATGAAAAACTGTTGATTAAACCTAAAAATTGTAAATACAACACAATAACACACTTATAATATAAATTATTTTACAGTTTTATATTGTATTTCTTACGGCTAAAATTGTAATTTTGTAGCAATTTTATACCCAGCAACTAAATAGGCTGTATAAAATCCAAAGAAAAACCATCGCTCTGCAGCATGATTAATACCACAAACAAAAACATGTCAAGTTTCAGATCTATATGCAAAAAGATGCTTTTTCTTTGGATGTAGATGATTTTACTAAATAATTTTCAAATGATGCTGTTAGGAGGCCGGCATGTTTGTTTTTGTTTTTCGTCTAAGACTTTGCACGTGTTTGTAATACCTTTAAATTTCAAGCTATACATAAGTGGAATACCAAAGATTGTAATAATAATTACAGTATAAATGCAACATATTTTACAATAAAAATCTATATTTGTGTCTCTCCGCAACTAAAAAAATATTTCCACAATATTTACGATACCACAAACACGCCTAACTAAAATCAAAACCCTAAAGAGGTACAAAGTGCTACAAAGTAGTCTTTTTAGTATAGTTCTCTGCATGTACAGCAATGATCTTGTCTAATACTATATTAAAACAATTTATCGTTTACATTAATCATAAGATTTTTTAAGACGTACATAAAGTGAGCCGCTTTATACGGCGGAATCAGGACAACTATCCGTACATTTTTATCTTTTCTATAAGGCGCTAAGTAAAAAAAAAAAATATTATAAGTGTGATATCGGTCGTGATCAAATTACATATTTGTTTCATTTTCTCTCATTGCAAAAAAGTTAAGGCAAATATGAGTTGAGACAGAGTTCATGAACCTGCGATGCACAAAAAATACGTTTGTGTAAAGAGTTATGCTTTTTATGATGTCGAACAGCCCATAAATATTTTTCAGTACTTGTAATTTAAGCTTGAATGCAAGTTTTGATGTAAAAAATCAGGGGTATGCGTAAATGGCCCAACAAAAAATGTGTAGTCGCATAAGCTTAACTTTTTACTATAAGTAAGGACACAAGATATCAAAATTCTACAATACGCAACAGCTACCTTAACTTGAAACAGATAATGATTGGCAGCGTCTGTCAGCATAGTACAGTTTCCTCGTTAGTAAAAATCTTTGAAAACAACATATATTTTTAGGTTTTGTGTAAAACCGTATATTTTTTCATCAATTAGCCAAGCAACAAGGGTAATAAAACTAAAAATTGTAGATTTGCAATGCAGTCCGTATATTATTTAATAATTCCGTATTTTTTGCAATCAAACTCGCCATTTTTAAATCACCTGGTAGTTTTGTAAAATAGTAATAAAAAACTATACCTGATAAGAAACAGTGTAAAGACAAATAAAATATGCAAATTGTAAATTTAAGGCATTATTTGTTAATAAAACATTCTTCATCGTGTAAACACTGAGAATTTTAGCGTAGCATATTTTAAAACAGCCATTACAATCCACACTAGAAATTGTGGACGCAGTCGAACTTATGGCGGCAAATAAGTCAGTTTCTGATGTGACACGCTTAAATTTTTAGTGTGGATTAAAATGGTTATTTTTGGCAAATGAATAGCTTTATAGGTTAGTATATACACGAAAAATAAATATTTGATTGTTTAAAAGCTCGCAAAATTTAATTAAAACATTTTTTATCTGGCTGTACAATGTTTCTTATAACTTAAGCCATTTATATATATTTGTACAAATACCAAGTAATTACAATTGACGAACTTGATTGAAATAATACGGAATTGATGCTATAAAAATACGGTCTTAATTGCAAAATTATTAATTTTTGGATTTCATACACCCTTTTTTGGCGGAATTGATTGACAAATATACAGTCATAGTCGAAAAGTTCTAAGTGAGCCCAGCAGTCGTTTGTCGCTAGCAAAAATTGCAAACTGTGGCACAAAGCGCAATAAAAAAGACAAAACACATTGTGCGATACCTGACTACAATACAAACTAAAACATGCCTTTTTTATGTTAGCAACAAGCAAAAATAAAAGACGCCAGCAGTCACATACCGCTTTGCAATTAAATCAAAACAGCAGTTATAAAATTTCATTTGTGCTATGATTACTGTTTTTCTTTAGGTTGTACAACTTAAAAATAATTTTTTATAAAGTTTTGTAGTATAAAATTAAATTGAAAAGTTCTGATGTAAAAAGAAAGATATAAATGCTAAAGTGGCGTACCCAGAATTTTTTGAAGCATGAGTACGTTAGTGTTTTTGTAAAAAAAGAAACAATATAACATAAATTATAAATGTTTAAGGCATTTTATTTTTTACAAAGAAATCCTTGTTAAAAATTCTTTATTCGGATTTTACAAAAGAAAAAAAATTCTGCACGTAAAAATAAACCCTAAAATGTAGGCGCTCTTTTTTTCTTAAAGAAGGGGAGGGGTAACCCCCCCCCCCCCCCAACCCTCCTGAGTACTCCAGTAGGATGCAATGATACAAATAAATATGCGCATCACAAAGATGTCGGCCGCTTTGATACTTAAGCGCTGGTATCATATAAAAAGTGCGTTTTTTCTTTACAATAAAAACACACATTTTTATTCCGCAGTAACATTAATCCCGTAGACACGCCAACAAAAAAAAAAACCTATAGTGTAACAAGACGCAAGACAAACCTGCTAGAAACTATAATTGTAATTACGGTATAATTAATCAAACGGAACCGTTATACAAAAGAAACGTTTTACGAATCAAATGTGTATTAAGCCGATACAGAAATTACGAAGGTGCGTACGTATACGCGGTCGCATGCTGAAAAAACTAGCAATTCATAAAATGTAGCATATATTTAAAACGAACTGTAAACTATATCTAAGTTGAGCGCAGCCTTCGAAATTGTATCAAAAGATGCCAAGTAAAGTTAAAAATCAAAATACAGCGTTAGGTAATTATATGACATTCATCTGTAGGTTGTAGTTTTTTTGATTTGATATGTACGCATGATACCGTACTTCTTGAAACAACTTTTGTTGTTAAATCAATGTTTTAAAATTCTACGGAACAATGAGATTTTAAATACGAGGCAATTTTGCATAATATACAATATCAAAAAAAAATGAAAATATATGCATAAATGGTCACATTGCTACTTAAAGGTATGTAGTAATTTTGGTTAGTCTTACAAACGAAATTTGGTTGAACGAACATGTGCAGATTTTATAGAATGAAAATAACTAAAAAAATAAATATAATGATAAAACTGTATTGGAGATAAAAATTTCCGTATGCAAATCTGCCAATTTCAGTCAACATTATGTAAAAAGATTTTTTAGAATTTATATAGAAAAACTTCTTGGAAAAACGAGAAGACATTTGTTTTCCTGTACTCTTTTTTTTGTATTTTAAACGCAAAAAAGAAATAACATGCGCATACTTGTACTAAACTTTAGTGAAATGCATTGTATTTTAGCACGGAATAGGGCACCATCAGCAGGAATTTCAGAGCCGGCTGCTTTAAATGTTCTAAGTCTGGTCTAATTTATATTGCGACTCCGCTGCTGCCTGTATAATCCTAAAAAAGCATTGAAAAAAGTTTTCCGGTGTGTTTATATAGGAAACTAGTAAATAACCGCAGTTACAATGAAAAATCAAAACTATGAAAAATGCAACTTTGTATTTTTAAATCAAAAAATCGTTTACAGTAAATTAGATCAAATTTTTGCTTTAAAAACAACTACGAAAGAACTGACAATTATTTTTCTACAGCGTGTTTATGTGGTATATAGTATACAATACAGAAATGCAATTTTTTTTGCTTTAAATTATTGCGAGTCCAAATGTAATTACTTGGGATTTAAACTGTTTTATATCGCACAATGTTGTGTTAATTCATACAAAGATATTACAAGAAAAAATACAAGCATTTAAATTACAAATAATGTATTCTTACCAAAAAAATCATTTACAAAAATCCAGTTATTTATAAAACCCGCACATAAAAACATTCACGTATGACTTAGAAGTGATAAGGAACATTATATAGCCTATCAAATTACTTAAACTACGCAAGAAAAATGTTTCTATTTTTTTTTGTATATGATTTGATACAACTTTGTTTAATTATTTGACATATTTCAAGAAAAACAAAACTAAAGAAGCCATGCAAATCGTTAAAATGTAAAAAGCAAATGGGGTATATAAGTTCGCGTGGTGGGATTGCATCAGGATGACGCAAATTTTACAGAGGTTTGCATACGCGTGCATCAAAGAACCGTCTACTGACTTTTAACGATACTTTAAATATATGTAGTTATGCGTTTGTTTAAAGATAAGCATGGTTTCGTTTCTAGGCTTGCCATAGATGTTGTGCCGCAATAAAATTTGCTTTCAGCCTGAACACAACATGCACACAACTACTTAAAAAGTAATGACGAGTTCAGTTACACAACAAAAACGCGTTTAACAGTCATGGTAAGCCATATGCTTGGTTTAAAGTAGTATAGTTTTACTATAAAAACTTGTTTAGTAGCATTGTATACTTGGATACATGCCTGTTTATTTCTTAGTTGGTGCTAGTAAAAGTCGTGTAGTGTGTTCGTATTTTTTTATTCGTTTGATATTTTAAAAAAACGAAATACTTTTTGCGAGATCATACTAAAACGCATCTAAAGGATGCATCGTCTGCGTAAAAAGATCTGGCAAAGTTTTTGTAAATAATTTTCGCTCAATATGAGTCAAAAATTTTTTAACACTACAAATATTATAACAATGGTAGACTAAATACAAAAATTAACTATTAAAACGAATTCCACACCAAGATGCTACTAAAAAACGCACACTAGTAAAAATCCGCTAATGAGAAACAGTTTTTACAGTAATTGTATAGTATATATATCTGTTTTTTTGCGGATAAAAATATTTACTGTCAAAATATTCAAACCCCCTGTTCATAGATATAAAATCGTTAACAACAATAACTCTACAGTCTGTTGTACCAGCTACCCTTACAGACGCACATTTTTATACAGAAAACTCTTTTATCACCGGAAAGGTATTTTTATCTTTTGCTCTACTGTTAACTTGGTATTTGTGAACAGGACTAGCTGGTTGGACATATAAAATATAGAAAGATGTGGTTTGTCTGTGTATTATGTGGCGGGACACAATGCATATATTAAAAGCTTTTAAACGTATGAATGTATACAGATTGCATTTGAAGTAGTGTATTCACTTCGTAAATAGGCTCTAGTAAAAAAACCAATGCAGTCTCACCAGAACATATATATCTCTTTTTACTGTAAAACAAATACAATAAAACAAGGGATTTTTACAATTTGACTCTTTTATTGCATAACAGAAAAATTATATAAAAAGAATTTTTATCTGTAGTTATTTTGAAACAGTCTTTATGTACTTTAAAAATTTTCTTTTACATACCTGTCCTCTTTTAAATATGGTTCGAAAAAATCCGACTAAAAATATGATTAGCATAACTACATTTTACCAATCTTACTAGCAATTCGTTTTTTGGGGATATGGTATACCGTAAGTTTATACCGGTGTCACGTGGTGGGACCGGGCGTAGTAAGAGTGTACACCTTATGTAACTGCAACAGTCTTTTACTAAAAATCATTATAAAAATCACAAATACGGACGAATCTTTGTATGTTTAATATAAATAACATAAAAGCTTTTTGTATTTTTGTGTTTTTCATATACTACATAAAAAATAAAAAAAAGTGCAAAATATGATTTGTTTATTGTGAGCATAAAACAAGATAAATTGTAGTTATAAATTCGTTCTATATTCAATAAATCTGTCTAAGAAAAAACAAAATTTTCAAAATTTTTTATAAAACGTTTTTTTTTCTAATAATGAAAAAATGAAGTGTTTAGTAAACTATATTTATTGTTTTTGTAGCTTCGATATTTTTAAAATTGTTCCAAGCTAAAGTCTTATTTTATTGTAGACGGTTTTACTACAGGTGTACGGTTTTACTACAGTAGTAGAAACGTTACTTTGTAAATAAAATGACAATAGAAATGACAATATTTTCCAAAACACAAATAAAATGCAATGTTAATAATATTCTCTTTTCAATGTGTTTTTACATTTTGCATGTGTATTTATATAAATTAAGCTTTGTTTTTTTTTTTTTTTTTTTGTTTTGTTATGCCAGAGTAGAAAATATACGCTTAAAGTATAATACAAACAAAATTTACTTTTTTAGAAATGGATTAAAATATCTAATTTATATTTATGGCTTGTACAATAAACGTGAAGGGTAAATATTACAAAAAGAATGATGCAATGGTCTGATAAAAAAATTCGTAACAGCCTTTTTACTAAGTAGAACTACGTTTTTTTCAGGCTATAGCAATAGATTTGTTTTTTATTTATAATTTATATTTATAGAATAATATAGTAGCTTATAGTCTTTGACGACGCTAATGTTGCATGAAAAAATAAATGCCTACGTTCATCAGGCTTTTTTGCTGCGTTATGTTGGTTTTTACAATGACGTGATATAATTAATGCCTTGTACCAGCACAAAGTAATAATTCCTAGAGAGATGTCACACAAATATAAAACACAAAAACAATTAAAGTCATTGATCCCCAGAAGGTTAAAAAGCAACTAAGTTTTCTTTAAAAGGCTTTGCATAAAGAAAATTTTGCGAATTTCTCCTAATTCTCTTAAAATTAATTTTAAGAAATGCACAATTTTTTCTAATTTATAATAAATGACTTATAATTTTTAGATAAAAACAATAATAAAAAATATACAATAAATTTTATAATTAACAATATAAAATCTCCGAATTTTGTATTTAAGTCATTTTTGTAGAGGTAGAACAACAGAAGATATATATCATTTGCGTATTTAAGGGGCATAGGGGGACAAAACACCCTCTTTCGAAATAAAATGTGGGCCTAAAAATAAAAGGATCATTTTTCGATTTAATTTGTTAGATAATAAAATACAAATCAAAAATAAAAAATAAAAAAAGCGGAAGTTGCACAAAAGCACAATTTATAATTTTTGCAAAAATCAAAAAAAATATTTGCCTGTTTCTATTTTTACGCAAAAAAAAAAATCTTTTATGCTTTACAGAAAAAATGCACATGTAAATATGAAGCACAGAACAAAAAACAAGAAATATGTATATAAAAGCATGTTATAGATACTAAAAAAACGGGTTATTATATTTTTTTGTAACTAGAAATGTATTTACAACAAAAATACATAGTATTTCTCACTTTTCTTATATGTCGAAATATCTTTGCTTCCAATAACTGACAAAAAAAGACACTTTTTCTTCGTTTATACGTTTCATGTATATTTTTTTTAGTATATAATAAGCAATCAAAACTAACCGTTAATGCAATATTAAAACAAAAAGACAAAAAAGATATTAACAACGTTTTAAAAGACAGGGATGTTATCAGCTTAATGCCAAAAAAAAAGACAGTCATATGATTTATGTTAGTAAAAATGAACACTAATATTGTATCTGGGTGCTTTTGCGCATGATACTATTACTTATAGATACGTGCAAACATAAACCTACTTTAAAGACTTTTACTGGTAAAAAAAACGTTGTTAAATATAGAACTTGCCGAAACAGAAACAGAAACGATTTAATAAGGTTTTTGTAAATAGAGTACCTATCATAAAAAAATAAAAACCACATAATTTTAAAAATTCGTAAATAAATGAGTTAAAACTAAGAAAACAATACACTAGACTTTTTTAGCTTATTTATATAATACATATATATTAGTTCAGTATCGTCCTGACGTATTATTCAGTGCATTAAAATCATCAATATTGTCAATGATTTATTAGGTACGTCAAAGAATATTTGATGTAACAAAAACTCATAGAAAAACATTGTCAAAACGCCAGAACATGTAATGCAGCTAAAAATGGTCCGGCATGAAATTCTTATATATGCTTACATACATTCGACAGTGAAATTCAGTATTTGTATGCATTTTTGTATTATGCATACTAGTCTGCTGAGTAACAAAGCGAAATCTGTTGTAATAAGGTTTTACATTTTTTGCGCACTAAAAAATATATAAAAACATAGTGAATTTTTTTTAATAAATTTGAATATATTTTACAGATAATATGACAACATTTTTGTTAGTTCTTAAACTCGTAAGTAATATGGGTAGTCGTTGCATAAAGAAGCTTTACAAAGCGGCCACAGTAAAATTACTTCTTCAAAAATAATAAAAGTTTAATAATTAAAACAGACAAAATTTCTTTACTTGATAATAAAGTATCAGTAAAAACATTTGCTGTATGTTTGATTTGTTAGCTTGTAAAACAGTAACTAACAAAAAAAACACTTTTTCCAATATTGTATGGATCATAATGTACATATGCAAGGCTTGAAAACGGAGACATTAAAGGTTTTTTTTTCAGGCCAATATTAAATTTTTATTTTTCATTTTTAAATAACAAAACCTAATGAATGCTACAATATGACATAGTAAACACTCTTTTGTAACTTAAAAATAACTGTGTAAAAGTGTTAGAAAGATTGCATTACATGCAGATTGCACGCGTTAGAATCTTTTTTTATTAGGAATTGGCAAGTCAAAAAAAAATCCGTTTTAAAATAACATAACGTTATGCTAGCTTAACGGAAAATTTCGTATAACAAAATTTCTAATTGTAAAATCAACGAAAAAGTCAAAAAAAATGTTATCATAAATTAAATACAAGCCGCGTGCGTTTGTTTTATATTTCGTCTACGTTTATCTGTGAGCTTTTTTAACAATAAATTTAACTGAGGCAGAAAAAAATATATATTTTTGTTGTTTTAAAACCAAATGTGACTCATAGATATATATAATTAAGGCTTTCATATAAAAAATCATTCAATAAAACTAGCTAAATAATAATAATTCTAGAAAAAATTGAATTACATTTTCTGTAGTGTACATGGGGTAAGTCGAAATGATAAAAATCATACCCTGTGATATTTTGCATCAAAAAGATGGCTTTTTAGTTTTTTTTTTTTTAAAAAATGACGACCCCCCTATAAAAATTCCTGGCTACGCCACTGATATTTATAAATATTGTGAAAATATAAGTGACATAAACAAAAAGTTTTTTATTATTTGTAAAATGTGATATTTCAGACTATACGAACTTTATTGCTTTTTTACATGATTTTGAAATTAACCATCCAAATTGATTCATATTTATTTTGATTAATTGCGGGCACTAATTAAGAAATTTATAATACTGAATCATAACTGTTATTATTACATACCAGTTATAGTTTTTTTCGCTAAGAATGAATAAATAAAAAATTATCAAAACACCATATAAGTAAAATACGCCTAATATCATGCTTTTTATTATAGCTAGTAATTATTGGGCTTGGCTTTGTCTATGCTTGGTGGCGAGATGAAAACAAAATAAAAAATTTTGTATTTAATTAAACTACTTTTCTTTTTACTTTTCAGCTTATACAGAATTCCCCTATATATCTTTATACCTAAATATAAATGCCGAAAAAGTCTTTTCTACCAAAAAGGTCTTGCTCTATACAACCAGTCTAAAACTAGTCCCTAAAATTTGTTCTTATCATATATTTACTGCTTTGTTTGCTATAAAACCAACGGGGAATATCAAAGTGAATCGGCATAATAAGACTGTTGCTACAGACAGCCCGATCTAGTCTACTTTACTACTTATTAAGCCCCTGTATGTTGGTTTATATCCTTAGCAGGCACTCGTTGGCTATGATAATGCAAAACCCTGCCAAAGAGTTACCCCTAACTGACGCCACCCTAGTCACAGTACCATACTATTTAGTGTACGCACATGTAAAAACAAATATGGCTTACTTAAGATTAGATATAGAGATCTTACGGGTTCTGGTATATATCTAAGGATTTGACCGAAACTGCTTGGTGGATAATTGCAAGTTATTTTGGGCCATGTGGTAGTGTAAGAACGTCATTTTTGTATGCTTACGTCGCGACCGTAGGGTTATAAGTATAAGCGCATGGTGTTTGTTTTCTTGATAATGTCTTGATAAGTTGTTTACATAATAATTATACCATTACATGAATTATATTTCTGTAATTTAATTGTAGCCTTGCTACAGCATCATGCATTAAAGTACACTTTCAATGTAGTGTTTGCATTTAATGACAGTGAATTTAATATGTAGTTATTTTTTTTTCAATTATTGTAGACATTGTTCTCCTAAAAATATAATAAAAAAAAAGCATATTTTTCTCCTTGTTAGAACAAAAGTAGCTTTTTTATATATCTCTATTTTAGATGAGTCCCGCCATAAAGTATGCATCGTTTTACACAGCTTTTTTTCATTTATGATTCATTATAGTAAAAAAAAAAATGCAGTAAGGATCTTAAGGATGAACGTCTATTTTAAATTCGTTCCTAGTGTACTTTTATTTTTATGCAAATTGACCGTTTTTGTGTAATTTAGCCTCAAATAAAAGATTTTATTTTTTGCTAATTAGAAGCGGTCTTATTTAAACTTGTCATGACAGCATGATTATTTCGGATAGCATTTTAGTGTCGATCTATAACCAGGGGCGTCTAAATGCATTATTTATATTTTTTAAATATAAAAAGCACGATAAATAACAAGCGAATTGTCTCAAATGAGTTTGAAAATCAACGTTGGTGTTTTTAAACACAAACAGTCTAATAAGATACAACACAATACTAATATTGAAAAAAAATTATAAAACAATAAAAAGGATATAAGAAGATCTAGGGTATCGATCATAAAAAACTAATTTATATAAAACGCATACAGTATATGCCTATAGGAGACGGAATTTACCTAACATATTGCCCATAATTTTCCATATTATCTAATTAAACTAGTAAAAAGCAGTAAAATTGTTTCAAAAAAAAGAAAATTAACTCAACTATAATAAACCTACATAAATACTTACAAAAGTGTAGTTAGCCGTCAAATTAAAAGCAAATATACAAATCATTTACTTAAATTTTTATTTGGCATTAAAGAACAATATAATTAGATTTTATGCAAGTGACAACAAAAAACGGCCTCTACACAGACAATTATAATTTTAAAACGATAAATTCTTCTGTAAAACTTTTTTTTTTCTAGTTTATTATCTTTTTTTAATTTCATAAGAGTCGTATTAAATCACTTCTAAGTAATCAGTGTCCTTTTCTTTTGCTACTCTTAAAAATAAATGCAAAACTTTGTAATTTAAAAGTATTAAACAATTCATGCAACTAATGACGTAAAATATCTAAAAGTTTTACTATAGTTGTTTTTACTTATTTTATTCTATACAGATTTGTATCCATAAACGCATGTTTTAGATTTTATATTGCTGTCAATCTAGTTACCTTTTTGTGTAAGTACTCATTATGCCTTTTTTATAACACTGCATTTTGATGCGCATATAAAAAGAAATAAATACTGGATTTCTTTCAACAAAAAAATAATTTATTTTTGTGTGTAATTGGGTGTGAATCTTTAATAATCATGCGTTTTCAGCAATTCAATAAAACTCTTATGTATTTTTATTTACAACATGCACAATCAAAATGGCAATGTAAGATTGAATGGGAAGTTAAATTTACCGATGTAGTCTTCACTGGTCGGATTATTTTTTACCTATTGTCAAACCTTAGCAGGAATACGTTTTCTCAATGCAGACGATAGTTTTTTTTACTTAACCACAGTAGATACGGTCATTTTTTTGTTTTTTAAATAGTTAGAATATGCATAACGTTATTTTTATTGTGTATTCACTAGCGAATCATGTTAAGACTATTATTTGGTACGACAATGGCAAGATTTTACAGCTTATATAAAAAATAATGTTACGGGTTGTTTTTTTGTGTGGCAGTAAGTAGTATATATTTTTTTTTTTACTTTTTTATGCGTAAAAAGGTGCATTTAAAATAAAGAAAGGCATACGTAGTGAAAATTTTATGAAGATAACAACGTAAAAAATGCTTTATGCCAAAGAAACATGCGTTTTAATAGTTTTAACTTACTATTAAATGTCGTCTTGATTTGGAAATGCTTATGAGTAAAGTAAATTTTGCAATCTTTTTTGTTTGTTTGTTGGATTTTACCTCTCGTAGATAGAAGAGGACAGTGATTAAATAGATGTTGGCAAAAAAAGGGGCATAAAAAGTAAACTATAGCAAAAAAGGAAACCTTTTAATCTGATGTAAATATTTTGAGTTTTAATAATTGTGTTAAGACAGTATTATAAATGTTTCAATAAAATTACGTAGGATTGTTTTGTACTGCCATTGAAAAAGTGTTTAAAATGATAAGTGGTGTTCATTTTATTTATAGGGTTTAATACACTATTGTAATATTTTTTATGGGTTTGCAACTATTTCCATTTTTTTTGTATTTTTTTAATACCCCTCTTTTTATACAATTGAATTTAAATATGATAAATTATATAAAAATGTAAAGTAAAATATGCGTTTAATAACCTTTTGTTGTATTTTATTGCTAGAAGCAAGTTTTTTATACGTGCATAACCCCGATGGTCCCGTTAGAAACTGTATTGTTCTATAAAAATTTTTTGACATATACTTATGGTTTAAAATTTTGGGCGAATGTTTTAAATACCCTTTTTTTTTGCCAAAATTACAATTATCACCCCTTTTTTGTACAAATACAAGCTACACCGCTTTTTTAAGATAAAACGTAACACAAAATGAGCAAGGAGAAAACGATATCACTACATGAATATCAATGTGTATTACTTGCGATACTATGTTTACTTTCGTAAAGAGATCTAATTATTTTTGTAAATTTCCTTTTTTTTGTTTACGATTTTGTTCTCAATAGTACTACCAAATTGTATATTTTATGTTTTGATAATTTTATGTAGTCATCTAAAGAACATAACCAGATGTGTTATTTTCTGTACTGTCACATTTAAACTGCGCCCACTTCTTTGTTGTTGTTTTATGTTGAAAAGATGTATTATTCGTATTTTTGACAAAAAAAAAAGATATTAATTGGAATTCTGGCAAAAAAAGGATAGTAATAAAATATTGTCTTAAATCTTATTGACTGAAGAATTTAAAATATGCATAATTTGGAGTTTGCAGCATATTTGCAAAAAGTTGTTTTTGTCGCGTGATTTGCCTTTTTTAATCCATAAATGTTGGTCTCATCAAAACCCTAGCTTTAGCCGATAATATAATTAATTGACAATAAATACTTTAGAAGTAATTTAAAATGAATCTACCGGGTTTATAGACCTTATGGGATGCAATGTACATAATTGTTTTTGTGGGTCATTTCTGTATTTTTTATATAAGAATTTTTAATTCGAGCCATTTAAAGGCATTTATTAATATATGCCGTTGCAAAAAGGCTACAAACGCAGCAAAATAGCCCATTGTACGCACAACAATTTTTTTTTGGGCATTTTTGCGTTTCAAAAAACCAAAGCCTTGCATATTTTATTTTAAAAATATTATTTGTAAATATAAACAATCTTATTTTTATAATTTAGTGCAAATATGCGGTAAGCTGTTAAAATAAAACGGCTTTTTCTTAATCTTTTTAGTAAACCATTGCGTTGTTTTTGCACCTTAATCTTTACCCGTACGTTTTTTGTAAAGTCATAAATAAAAATTATTATCTTAATCTATTTATAATGGAGTAATTTTTGTTTATAGTATACTTTTGCGTATATTTTCTACTCTGGCATAAAAAAAAATTTAAAAAAAAACTAAGCTTAATTATACAAATACGCATGAAAAACGTATAAACACATAAAAAAAGAGATAAATTCAGTATGAAACTTTTTCAAGATTATAGAAATTTGTCGTTTTTTTTGACATTTTTTTAAACAAAGATACGGTTCTACTTCTGTAGTAAAACCGCACCCGTTTTAAAACCGTTTACTATAAAATTACGACATAGATTTACGACATATAATAAAAAAAAACTAACAACTATAAAAAAACTGTTAAATGATGCATTCTTCAATTTTTTCTTATCAAAAAAATAAAGGTTTAGCAAAAAAAAAAGATTATTTTGTTTTTTTGCAGATAAATATATTGATTGAAAAAATACTATAAACTATAATTAATACTTATTTTAGGCTTTAAAGAGCAAAAAATCATCTTTGTTTTTTTTTTGCATTTTTTACGTATCATATGAAAAACGAAAAATAATAAACATACAAAGTTGCATATGTTTTTTTATAATATTTTTTTAAAGTCTGTTCATGTTTCTACGGGTGATCACTCTTACTACGGGTACTCTTTTACTACGGGACACCGAAACCGAAAATGCCGGAAATACTGTTAAGAAGTCAGACATGCTAAAAGTATATATAATCTTGTAGCGGCCCCGGCAGGTCTACAAGTTTTTTTACCCGGAAACTAAAAGTATGTCAGTCTGGCGGTACGGCTTTTCAGACTATTAATTTGTTCAAATATAGAAAAGGTTCTGCAACATTACACCATTTTTTTTCAGATTGATTTGTCATACGAATATTATACGCTAAAAGATTTTTGTAAGATATAAACACTGCACCGCGTTTAACTTTTCTTCCACTATTTAATTCCGTCGGGACTACAAGAACAAATATAGCACCACATTTTACTGAATTTGATGAAGAAACCCGCAAAGCTTTTTTATTTTGTTAGATGCTCAATCGATAATACAACAAACGGTTTAATCATTGAAGAACATGTTATAAAATATTTTATTGAAGTATTAGGAATACTTACACATTACAAAATTTCCTTCAGCTTCAAAAAAGATCTTTACTTTTGATGAGGTTCTAGTTTTGTTTAAATAATATATTATATGATGGCATTGATCGGGATCTCTCTCACTTTGATATTAAAATTTCAAAAAAATTCCGACAAAAAGAAAATATATCTTTAACGTATAACATTGACCTTTCACGTGAATCTATACCATTTTTGTTCTACATCTGCAAACTTACTAATACATGTATATAAACAAATACTTGAAACATCGTTGTATAGGCTTTTAATGGCTACGTGCATTTTGCACCGAACTCATAACAAAAAGCAAAAAGAAAAAACGACGCAAACAGGTATAAAAATTAACAAAAATACATTTTAAAAAATAATCCTATAACAAATAAAAAAAATTTAAATAAACAAAAAATTTTTGCAAAGTAACAGGAATATAGAATAATGGTTCATGATGTCGTGTGTGCAACGTTGTAAGTATTAAAAAACAACTTGCTGGGTAAGGGCTCGTCAAAATATGCGGCAGTAATTTATTTTGCGGTGTTTTACTTTTTCGCGCAAACCCGCGTCTGATTTTAATAAGCTGATTATACCTGACTATGCAATAACTATCATGCAAACTTGCACATACAAAGTTTTATCAAACCATTCCGTACTCATATTAGCTTTTATTGTTTTTTTTTGCTTTTTTTAACGAACACTAACACATACCCTCCCCCTTCTCTTGCAAGTGATTTTTAATGTGTCTAGGCATATGTTTGTTTGATCGTGTCGTTTTTTGTTGCTGTTTTGGCTTCTTGAATTTTAATAATTATTTTTTTTGCATTTATTTGCTGATGATTTTCAGACTGTGTGTTAGTTGCAAATGTTTGGCTTTTTTTGCGTTTGGTGCAGAATGCACCAGCCCACACTATGTTTTTGTAGTTTCTCATACGCAAACTAACTGATAAATAAATATGAACAACAACTAAAAACATCGTTGTATAGATTTTTATTTTAAATACAAACAAAGTTCTGCAACCTATATAAAAAATGCATGCAACTTAAATTACAATGCATAACTTTTTTGGACTGTGAGCTAATGTGGCTAGCTTTAGTAAGAAGATTTTGTGTATAAAAGCGATTAAAAAGGCATTATAATATACGTAGTAGCGTTACACATTACAATACATTCGCTGAGTTGACATGTGCGCTTTTATTTTATTATGGGCAAAAATTAGAAAAATAATTGTCGAGTCCAAAAAAATATGCCCATGGATCTAGATACATTTTTAGTTGACACGGTGAAAAACAAAAAAATAAATAAACGCTAGAACATTTTAACGCTAAAAAAAGAAACATATATACACAAACAAAACACAAATGTGGTAGCCTAGCATCTGTCACGATCTGCCTGCATCGATAATACCAAAAACACGTATACGATATACAAAAAATATACCAACACCATAATGTATGCTTTTTAAGTAAAAATATTTGTTATAAAATAAATAATCATAGCTGAATTTTCTTGTTTTGTGTAAAAATAATAGTTAATACCACCAAATCTAGTACATAGATTTGCATGTATCTTTACATTATGCAAATAACCGAAAGGTAGTAAATATACAAAAAACTTCTATATTTTTTTACTTAATTATATCAAATTGCTGCTCAATAAACTGAAATTGCTAAGAAATTTAACCGAAAAAACTTTTAGTTTCCCTATGAACAACCGAATGATAAAAAAACAAGTCCCTAGCTGGCAACTGTAAATCCGTAGAAATATAAAGCCGTACACGGCAAAAGACATTCAACATTCAACTTTATCTAATAAAATTTACGTTCGACTATACCGTGCAAAGCTGGCCCCTATAAAAAAAACAGAGGTTCTGCATATGGTATGGCTATTTGTTGGCAAGAAATAAAAAAATCATTCATAATGAGTATAAATGACCATTATGGAAACCCATATTTATATATTTTTTTTGAAACTTTTCTATAAGTTTTTTCCTTCAAAGTTTAATATGCAACTTGTTTACTAACACACATGCGTGTCTCATAATAGCATCAATTTACGTTCAAAATATTTCCTAGGCTTTTAATTCATAATAACACATTTAGCAGACGCAATCATAACGCAAAACACTATAATAACTAAATCAACATGGGAAACATGTCTAATTGTTTTTTTAGGGACGCATATTGCAAGCGTGAAATAAGACGGAAGGATAAAGTAAACATTAACAAGTTACGTTTTAACAAATCAATAAAATTAGACTTTTAGTCGTTTTTTTCGCAAACCATATAAAGTATCTGATATATCTTACATATGTCTTTTCTTTCTTGAAATTATCAAAATTTTAAAGTTTCGGGGAGTCGTCCTTCTTATTTAAAAGGCTAAATCTATTATACATTGGGTAAAAAGGAGGTTGAATATATGATGTATCGGGGATAACCGGCGGACGTACATTTAGGAGGGCCCGGGGAACTTTTTTGAAAAGCCCCATTGTCATATTCATTTTTTTTTTATGTGGTTGTATGCAAAAACCAGTTTAAGAATGTGTATGTACAGCTGGATGTTGTATTTCTGTTGATTTTCATTTGATTACACCAAAAAAAACCTTGTATTTTTTCCTCGTATATTCATATTAATTTTTAGTTGTAAAAAACAAGAATTTTTTGCTGGTAGATAGAATCCGTACATATGATTTGCAGTGCACTGTAAACCACTACTACAATTGAAAAGTTTTAAGCCCAAAAAACCTGTGTAGTGTGTGCTATAAAAACCGGTAAAATTATTTTGCTTTGGTTAAATTATAAGTACACAATACATAAATCATACAAATTTAAATGTCATATTTTTTTCTATTTGCTGTATATAATATAGTTTCTATGTAAATTTTACATGATTTTACATGTTCTTTATATAATCAGCGGACAAGGTCTCAAAATAATTTATAAAAAAACTTTACACTCAGTTCCGCGGGTAAAAGTAAAAACTGAAATTAAAAAATGCATTTAAATTTATTTATAAAGTAAAAACTAGTATTAAACAAAAAAACAACAAGCTTAGCTAGTTTTTCAATTATCAAGTGTTTTTTGTAGTTTTACGTCTTATTTGAAAACAAGGTTAAGCTTTCTTAAAAATTAATTTAAAATACCAAAAACGAATACTTTTTTTTCGTGCTAATTTTACGGGTAAAGCAGCAACCTCAAAAAAACCCTGTTTTTATTTGTTTTTTAGTTTGGTAATTCACAAGATTTAAACTGGTGGTTTAAGCGATTCGAATGAGTACGGTTTGCACTATAAACATGATTTCAACTGGCCTATAATAGATCTGATACCTTGCAACCCTATAGAAAAACTTTTTCAACAATGGAAAACGGTACAGAATCATCCATGCAGTTTTTTAAGAACAAAGAACATACTTTACTGTGTCAATTTTTTTGATATACAATCTGATGCTTCTAAAAAAGTAACTAATGTAGTAATGTAAGAAAAATTGCGCAAACATTGACGTACTAAAATTATACCTCTATTATAATTGATAAATATAATATTTTTGCCTACCAAAATATCGAAAAATTGGCTCAAAAGTAAAAACAAGCCTTGAAATTTAAGAGATTTTGCGTAATTTTTGCAAATAAAATAGCAAAAAAAAAACAGATAAACTATTCTTGAACATTTATATTAATTTTTGTAACAATTAAAGTTTGTTGTTTTTTTATACCATTATAGGTTACTATATTTTGTTTTCATTCGAAGAGAAAATCTAGTCTCATTCAAATAAATTTTTGGGCCGATTCAGCCGGACGACCTCAAACCCATAAGCCGCCAGGCCTTTATTTAAAGGCCGCCTGCTATGGTAATGAGCCTTAAATTTACATATATAGTGGGGTTTTCTTCTTTCATTTGTTATGTCTCTAAACGACTGTCAGCAAAAGTTTCATTAGGCTTTCTGAGTAATATCTAACGTTAATACTTATATTTTTAAACATTAGGGTAAACCTGATGTTTTTCGTCACTATTAAATATATCGCCATCGACATCTTCAACCTTTACAATACTTTTTTCAAAATCATTTGTCAAAACTATTGCGGCTTAAAAGACAAATATTGCTTCTTTAACTGCAAACAAACGATTTCAATATAAAACGTGCATTCAATACATAGGAATACAATTGCTCAGCAAGTTGATACTGTACTGACATAAGTTTAATATACCGTATATAAAGGCTATCATTATAAAAATGTATTTTATTGAAAGGCATACATGGAGCTAGAATCGTTGCGGCTATAAAATAAATGGTTTACGCGCTTGGTACTGCTCTTTTATTATGTTATTTTACCGTCCATGATTTTGTTGTAAACTATCGGCGGATAATCTGTTATTTTTCTTTAATTTTCTCGCTGTTGCAATGTATTAAGAAAGCTTATAGTATCTCGCTTTTTTATATCAATTACTCATATTTTTTATACACTTTATTTTCCTATCGCCAAAATTAAATCGATGGATTGCTCATCCGAAAAAAGAATTTTTTGTACCTTTTTGCAATTGCTGTAGCCAGTTGCAATAAGACCCGAACCTAGTATGATGCATACCATGCGGTACTTTACAAAACAGCGATGTTTCTGTATAAAATGTAATGTGGCTAAACGTTCTGAGGTCAGATTCACTAAAGAGAGAAGCAAGCAAAAGAAACATTAATAAATTAATTTAAAGTTGTGTTCAAAACGACTCTATTATGTAATCCCGCATTTGATGTCTTTCAAAATAGCCCATCTTTTTGATCGTATAATTTTTATATTTTTTTCTATGAGCTTTACTAAAATGGAACAACATTTTAGAAGTATGTCAGTATCAATTTTCTAGGTGTAAAATAATGTTAACTACCTTTTTCAGTGCCAAGACGTAATGGTATTGATTTTTTAGCGGTTTAAAGTTTATCCGTATAAAAAAGTTGCGCTCTTACTCCTAGGCTTCTAATAATAAGGCAAAAAATGATCCACGTTGTTGTGCATCAGTACCAAGAAGCAAACTTTGAAGCAAAACTCTAAAAATGTGGCTTACGCAATACGTAGAGATTTTGTCCGTGTCTTATTTTCTAATCTTCTTGCAACTCAAAATTCATATTTTTTATTCCCAAGTAATATAAATAAAAACTTGACTCTATAAAAATCTCTAAATGTCACATCGGCGTAGACAATACATAAATATATGGAAAACATTTTCCTAGCAATTATGATATTTTTATGTCCATATATGGAATATGGGTTTTTTAGGAACTGCTGTTAAGTAGGATAAAATGCGCTCTTTATAATAATTAAAAGTATAATATACAACAAGTTAAAAAGAAATTTCACAAAGGTTATATAAGTACCAGTTTATGATTAAGAAAGAAAAAACATAGATCAAAGACTGAGATATTTATATAAACCACAGCATATTACATTTATTAGCTGTAAAAAGACCCGGAAATAAATAAGTACCCTAGATAATCGACCAGCAAACTTTTTTTGGGGTAGAATTGCATAGAATGTAAGCTTTAAATTGTTTTTTTAAATTGCGATTATTTTAGCCAAACATTTAATTGCAATAAAACATTGTTTTTTCCGGCATAATTTAGAAGAAAATGATTTCTTAGTAACTACATAAAACAAAGAAATGGCAATAAATGCGTATTACATAACTAAAACAATCTGATAAGTTTTAAAAAAATCAACCCAAAAGATATAAAAATAAAACAAAAACACGGTACTTGCATGTATGATATTTATAAACGCGTTGCACTAGACAATAAAAAAACTGTCAGTTTAAATATTCTTTAACATAACTAAAAAGAAATATATTTGGGCTCAATATAAACTTAAAAAAATATGCAAATTTATAAAACCAAGTGCCCTATATTACATAAAGAGTTATGTCTTGTGTTTTGATTTTTAACATAGCCTATTTCTGCTTTAAAATTGTTAAAAAAAGCATTTATTGTCATTTTACTTTATCAAAAATATTAGATTAAACCAAGAATATAAGCTTAAAAAAAGACATATGCTGCAATAGAAGAACGAAAATTTTTACGTCAAGATAAAAGCGTAAAAAGATTTAAAAAGAAAATTTGTACACAAATGTCTAGAAAGCTTTTTTAGTTAGTTATGTATGCTACCTGAATTTTTATATAAATTTTAATTTATTAGTATTAAAATTGCAATATATTTATTTAATCCGCTTTTACGTTATGCTTTACCACAAGATGGCACGCAAAGGAATAGTCTATACGAAGTAAACTGGTAGAGGCAATGGTGATATGCCATCTACAAAAAAAAAGATTTACATTAATGAAGAAAGAAATAGGGTTGATTTGTCTGTGTTGTTTCATGTAAAAATGTAGATAGGCACTTCAAAGTATAAAATTTTTTACAATTAAGCACAAAAGAAAAAAAAAGGTCTTGAGAATTTTTTTACACATGCTACTTTCTAGCCATAAATTCACGCACACAGTACTAACCGATGAATACAGTACGTTCTAAGGTACTGATTTTTTGTGCATCTATGCACAATATTTGGTAAATTTATGTAGAAAGGTCAAATTTAAAAAAAGATAAAACAGTAAAAAGGAACACTACGGCGATTTACACCTACGATTACATTTAATGACTTTTTTAAACTATTTAGATCTAAAACACGGTCAACCAAAAGCATCTCATAATGTATGCATATCACGATAAAAAAAAAATTAGGTGGGCAGTATAGAGGCAGGTTTTCGCCACTCTGTCGATTTTCTAAATGTTTAAAAAACTTTGACAGAAAACAAAATGCAAACACGATGTATCATTACACATTTTGCAACAATAGGTGACATATAATATTATTGGGGCACAAAAACCCGTTTTCGATTAGTAAGTAAAAAACCCGGCTAAAAATGCAGTTTTTTGACAAGATATCCTTTTATCATTTTGCTGTACTTTTTCTTTCAGCGTTTCTGTTTCCTGTAACTCTACGGTACGCGTTGTTTTTTTCCGTATGTTGTTTTATTGCATCTAAATGTTTACAAAAAGATTTAGCTATTGTTTGCATAAGAAAGTTACTGATATAGTAACAACTTGTAAGGTCTACAACATTTTGACCACTTGACGATTTTGATCACAGAAAAAAAGTAGAAGAAACCAGAATGCGGCATATTCAGTACAAAAAGTAAATTTCTATACATAAAAAACATACTAAAAAACTCCAAGCTTTGACTTGCAACAAATATTTATATTTTTTTGTTTACTACTTTTTTGTTTGTTTTTTCTTTATGTACCCAGAGGGCTAAAAAAAATATGACATAAATGCATTTTATTTTACTAAAAACGACTAAATTATACAATAAAATAAAAAGTAATTATATTCCTATCCTATTGATTCTATATATATTTCTTCGCTATTACTTTTTATACGACTTCTTATTACTGTTTGTATGTATTTGTTCATGTAAAATCAAAATGTCAGAAAACCGCATTCATTTAAAAACTATTGAAATTTATAAATGCGCATTTTTGCCTATCCTGGGGTTGCACTGTAGCTTTTTTTGTAATCTGTTTTTTTTTTCTAGTCAAAAAATCTACAACCATGAATAAAATATGCAAAGTTATTTTGACCAGCCCTTGTAAACAACATAATCAAAAATTAATGCATAAAAAAGAATATTCTATAGATAAAATACTCCAGAGGTGTGAAAAAGCCAAAAAAAAGAGAGCTGCATTTTTAGCAGTTATATATTTTCTAAATAATGATATAAAAAATTGCACAATTTGTGAAAACCTAGCACGTTAACTAGTTTTTGTGACCAAATTTGCTGTTAAATTGACCTTTCCCCGTATCTGCAAGGGGCAAAATGTGTAAGAGAGAGTATACAGCCCCTTTACTTTCCATCCTACAATAGCCTTGTTCAGAATTTTTTATATAGTAAAATAAGAATTGTACATATTGCACAAATTGGCTCACTATTGCTTTAAAATACACTTTAGTACTTCTGTAAAATTTTATTTCATTGACAAATGC
The DNA here is from genome assembly GCA_034694785.1 of Agrenia bidenticulata. NCBI lineage: Eukaryota > Metazoa > Arthropoda > Collembola > Entomobryomorpha > Isotomidae > Agrenia > Agrenia bidenticulata. Next base: position 35,819 of record JAQFYM010000877.1, read on the forward strand.
ACTGCTTTTAGTTTTTGACATAAAATCGTGGCATTTTTTGATACTTTTTAATGAATTAATATAGTTAAATTTTTCTACTGATAAAATCAAGCAATAAAAACGTTCAAAATATTTTATATAAAATAAATTACATATAAAGTAATATTCATTTTATCCAAACCCTGATAATTCGAATTACTTGGTTTTATTCAAACCCTTAAAAAAAAAATGCCAGGCAAAAGAAAAAGATGTACACACCGTTGACACAAAATATATAGCATTTTAAGATCTAGATAAAGGCGATGCACGACGCGAAATTACGCAGAAACTAGGACTTGACAAATCCACTTTGGGAGATTGGATTGCTAATATAACTGTTGATGTCAAAGACTCCTGGATCGTATTTATCACAAACATCTATTTTGATTTGTGACATAATTGATTAAGTGTCAATCTAGATATAATGTTATCTATATAAGAACAACAGGATAAAATAAACAAAGCACTTTTAAATTATTTTCTTCTATGTTCCTCTCGGAACACAAAATTATAATTGAATCATTCTAAAAGCCATAAATTCGACATACTCGAAGATCCCAAAAGAACTTTGGTAGGTGCCTCCTTCAAAGGCCAGAAGCCAATTTAAAAAATGATTCTCCGTGGGAGGCAACCTACGTTAAAAAGCTGTGGGTACCGAACTACATGTAAATAGTCCGAAGTGGGTGACTGAAAAGCAGAAAATGGCGGCCTAGAAGAGAATACAGCTCTGACCAGGGAAATGGCTTGGCATGTGTGAAGAGAAGAAAAAAAAAAGAAAACTTTAGCCTAGAGAGAGCCTGGCGAATTTTTCGAGGGATTGAACATTAGCCATAGGAGTGGGCTAAAGTGTGTTAGTTATCAAAAGGAAAAGAAGAATTATGTAAGGGATTTATTAAAGAGAAAGAGTGTAAATAGAATACAAGTAAAAGGGTATAAGCAAAGACAGTAAAACAGAATTATATTAGAGAATAAAAGATACAATTAAAAGAAGAAGATAACATGCTTAAAAAAACAAGAGGAAATATTTTAAGAGAATAGTACAGGAAGTAGAAACCTGCAATACAATAAACGAATCTGAAGAAATAAAAATCAAAGACGAAGAGATATACACTGCAAAAAAAAGATGGCCAGAAGAAGATTTAAAATTTGATTCTCCGCAGGGGCAACGTACGTTTACACAGCTGCGGCGGACCGGACTATTGGGTGTAGTTTTGGGGGTGGCAGACCAGCAAAACTGGCGCCAGAGTAAAAACACCTCTGACCAGGCAGAGGGCCTGGCATGTGAACACATATATTTGTAATGGAAAAAGGTAGACTTGAGCCGAGGGGTGGCCTGGTGAGCAATTTAGATATGGAATAAAACATAAGAAAAAATTAGAAGAGAAATTAACATAAATATAACTAAAAAGAGGAAAGAAAAATAAAGGAAGCAGAGAAATGGAGAGTTTTTAAAAATAAATACTGACTAAGGAAAAAAAGCGAAAAATAATATAAGAGCACTTGAAAATAAAGAAAAGAAATGCAAGAACAGGGAAATACAGATCAGTGGAAGATATTATGATTTAAAATATGAAAATGGGATTTTTAAATCTCGAGATGGTAATAAGAGAGAATAATATCTAACAAATATAGAACGAAAAATATGACTAAAAGATTTATAAAAATAGAAAATACTATAATAGAAAGATGACATGTATAAAGAACCGTAAAGAGACGGAAATAGGTAGAACGTATGCTTATAATAGAATGCGTAAGAAACAAAGGCCGTGACATTATCACGGGTAAAATACTTTAACCAAAAGGAAAGCAGAAGAATTATAAAAGGATCATATAGGAAAGACAAGTTACAAAATGAGTGAAAGAGAAAAATGTAAGTAGAAACGCGAACGGAAAAATAACAAGAGTAAGGAATAGTTATGAGAAGTATGTGAGTAAAAATATCTTACTGAAAGAGATAACCCTGTGTTTAAGAAGAGCATTGAGGAGAAAGGTACTGAAAAGGCGAAGAATAGTAAACTACACAAAAAAGAAAATAAGCTCAAATGTATAGAAAAAATGTATAAAGAATGTAGTGAATGATAGAAAAAAAAGGCATATGTATAGCAGGGCTTTAAGAGGAGTATAAGAGAGGGATGTTGGAGTTAAAGACTCGTTTATCGTATTTATCATAAACATCTATTATGATGTGTGACATGATTGATTAAGTTGCAATCGTGATATAATGTTATCTGTAAAAAACAACAGAATAAAATAAACAGATATCTTTTAATATCATTGTTTCTAAGTTCTTCTCGAAACACAACAAGAACTAAAATTAAAGAATTCTTTACAAAAAGCCTTGATTCATTTGCATCGATAGATATACTTGCAAAACAACAAAAAAATCAAATTATGATAAACCATTCGAACCGCATTATATACGGTTCAATCAAAGAGAAGCAAAAAAGCCGTTATACCCGGCTCAATACTGTAAGTCAAGACTCTTGGATTTTATTGAAAATGGCAAAAAGGCAAGGGTTTTGTAGCCCCAAACTATTAAGAGCGATGGAAAAAAAGGTTTGGAATAAGTCTCATAAAATTTAGTGGGGAAAAAGATTCTGTTAATACTAGTGCAGCCGATTTCAAAAATTTTTTAAGAATTGCATAAAAACGGAAGAAATAAATGAACACCAGATTTTTTATGCAGATGAAACAAGCTTCTATTATAAACAACTCCCGACTAAGAGTCTAGCGAAAAAAGATGACATCAATAAATCGAATTATTAATAAAACAAGGAACGTGTCACAGCAATAACCTGTACTAATGCAGGCGGATCATATAGAATCAAGATATTAATTATAAAAAAAAACCCAAACCACGAGCATTGAATAAAATTGCCAATAAAACATTGCCATCAATATACAGAAGCCTAAAAAAACATGGATAAATGCTCTTTTTTTAACGGAATGATTTTACAAAATTTTTTTAGCTGATTAATAAAATTTTTGTGAAGCGAAAATATGTCAGAAAAGGCAACATTAATACTCGATAACTCGCAAGTCCATTCAAAAATCGAAGAAGCAGTATCTGGTAATATTAAATGCATATTTTTGCCCTTCGATGTTACTCTCTTATTCAACTAATGGAGTAATCAGCCATCGAATGCTCTCATACGCCTTATTCGCAAGTGAATGATTTATAAAATACTTGGTGACATTTAAAACGATAAAGCAACACAGCAGAGCATGAAAGAAATCCATATCAAAATTTTTATTTATTCGGCGGCTGATGCGTGGAAAGATGTAAAAGAATTAACCTTAAAAGCTGCTTGGAACACGATTTTGGCGAGAGTTGATGAAAAAAATACACAGTATGTATTCATGTGAAGAATACGTAGATCTAAAAAATGAAGCAAACAGGCTGCAATCCCTGAACGTTATTTCTTATAATGATTTTAAGAGTTGGAATAATGAAGAGAGAGAAATATTATTTTGTGATGATTCTATTATATATATATAGTGACAAGTATAAAAAAATGTATAAAAGACAACAAATATAACTGCAAGCCTATCTTTTGCATTAACCGTCACTAAAAAGACTTTTATCTGCTTTAAATTTAATTTTATTTTACTACGAGCAAAATCCGCATATCAACCCGAATGCGATTGTAATGATATCGGAGTTCATAAATACATGCGGAAAAAATATCAAACAAAGAAAACTAAACATTAAATAATAACTCCTTGTCCCCTATCCCATTTTTTATTATTTATTAGTTTTCTATTATTATATATTTATAAAAAACACATATGCGAAATATTTATTTTTTAGTTTTATGCTAAGATTCTATGAGTCCTTTTTACTTTTTTTGTGACATAAAGTACATTAAATATAGCAGGGATGCAACTGGTATTATTATTTTATTACACATGCACGTTTGCGGGCAAAGTATGCGATATATCTTATTATCACGACATCGACTTTATTCATATCAATTGGGTAATCATTTTTGTCCTTTTACAGGCAATTATTATCCGAACTCTTTGCCTAATCCGACCCATATTTTATCCCTAGGGGTTCGGATATAATAATTATTACTGTATATTATTTTTTTTAAATGGTATGCATCATATAAAAAAAATTAATCGATTAAAACACACCCCCATAAGTGCAAGAAGGAAATATATGGATAGGCAAAATTCAACAAAACTCAATAAGATTCGACATATAAACAAAATAGTAATGCATTTTAAAAGTGCAAGTGGTTATTCAAAGAAGACTTAACAAAAAATGGATTGATAGGCAAAAAGATTAAATTAAATAAAAATAGTATAAAGTACGCCGTAAGTATAATGGAATAATAAGCACCTATAAGACAATTATCTAAAAATGTAAAAATACAAAAAAAGGTAGCAATAAAATAGCTGTATTGGGATTTGAGTTGCAAGACTATACTACAACCCGTTGGTAGTAATAAATACGTATGAGATCAAAATAAAAGAAGATAAAAAGAAAGAAGTAATAGCAGCGGATAAAAAACTAATGACAAAGAACCAAAATAAACTCCCGAACATAATACAAAATGATATAAATTATACTGAAATTGCAAATAAGAACACGCCCGGTAATGATTCATAAAAGAAAACAAAGTATAAAATCACTTTACACATAAAATATGATTTTTATGCAAAGCTGTTAAACGATGATGATAGAAAAATAGATGAAAAATTTGTGACTAGGCAAGACTTTATGAAAGAAAACAAGAACATTACAAAAAAAGTAAATCAATGAAAAAGAACTGCGAGGTATACATAAAAACATTTCCGAAATTTTAAAAATAGTAAGAAAAGTAAATAAATAATTAAAAGACTCTTTTTTATTTTTATTTAATAACTTGTTACAATAACATAAACACATATGTATCAAACACGCGCTGAAACCATCATCGTATACATCTTATTTTCATCGCATTTAATACATAAAATAAAAAAACTTAAACCTGCTTTTAAATACACAAAAGCATGCTCGACAATAATACGTTGTTATACTATGAAATATAACCGTGCCTAGGAAAACTTATTGCTCTAGGTTTTTTCTTTTTTCTTTAATATTTAAATATTACTTTTCCATAAAAGCACTACCACCAATCACGTGATATCTGAGTGATAGGGCATAACACATGTTGTAAAATAAGAGCTTAATTATTACTCGTCTCATGTGTATTACCGCAACCAAAAATGCTATGTCGAAACGTAGTAACTCCGTGTACAACACATAGAACATATACTGAGAAATAGTTCTTCTGGTTAAAACAATAAAACAAATAGTACTTTTGGTACTTTTAATTGCAATGAGTACCATAAATGACTTATTGCTAGTATTTAAATTACCTTTTGTTATAAAACTTAATACTAAGCACAACCATTTTCTCTTCCAACGGTAGTTTTATTTTCCTTTGGGCAACGCTACAATAATAATTATAAATTTCATTTACAATTTTTTCTACTGATGATTTATGGACACCAAATATTATCTCGTATTTTTATGTATGTACTTATATATAATTTATAGAAAATAAATTTTTAAGTTTTAACTTTAAGTTGGTAGAAAAAAGCTGATCCGTATTGAAAACGTTGTAACATTACCCACTTAATTGCTTTTGCGACACAATAAATGTATCATATAATTGCTACAAACTCATAATTGCTATAACATCATTCCATGTTTTGCAATATAAAAACTTTAGATTATCCTGTTCATTCAAATATGTATCTTATAGTAAAAAATTCGTAAATTAGACTTTTCTATAGTTGAATATAGGCCGCGCAATAGCGTTGTGATTTACAGCTTTTAAATTTGAATTTTAATTTCAACCCTTTGACAAAGCTTTGATATGGCTTTGAAATTTCTTCTATACTAAAATAAACGTACCAATAAACTTACAGGTTACTACATTGGAATCTTTTAGTCGGGTTATATCAAGAAAACAAACATTAAATTGTCATATTATACGTAAAAACTATAATCAAAAAGTAAATCAAATATTCTCTTGTAAAAGAAATATATAAACAGCAATTTGATGAGGTGTTTTTGTTTTTTTATTTATTTTTTTATCTTTCAGATCTATACTGTTTTACTTAATTTGTAAAGTATTAGAATATAAAATATTAGCTGTAAAAATTTTAAGAACTTTTTTTATCTTACTGGAAAATGATTTTTTCTTTTTCTACATTAGAAATAAAGAAACAACTGCGAATTCATACTTCGAGTATATAGACTGGTTCTCATCTGTACACATATATTATCAGATACATAAAACAGCGCTCGGAATCTGTTGATGTAGTTGCAATTGTGTGAAGAGTAAAAAAAAACATCTTTAAGCAGTTGCGAACGTTTTCGGCAGATTTCAATTACCCAAAAAAATCTTTAAAACTATTACAACAATCATAAATTACATTAATCATAGATTACAATCCTTATAGCCAGTATTTTATACCGTAATTCACTTTTTTCCTTTATCTTAGTTATAAGATGATTCTATAAAAGTATTCTCAATATCATGTATATGAGCGACAAAATATGAACAATGTTGACGTTTATAATGCCTAATTTGTAATAAACTTGATCAAATCCTATAATTAAGTCTGTGTAAATTATCGGCATTATAAGGATCTTGAAAATATATTATAATCGACTTGATATCTATATTTCTTCTTTGTATGTATTTATTCCTAAGTAATGTATATACGTCTTTAACCGCATCACTATTAATGTTATATAGTTTTTTCATAATAAAATTTAACGTAGTTTCAGCTGTTATTAAATTGTCATTTTTACCTCAGTACTGTAGTGGCTTGTTTAAATGGTATAAGAAGTAATATTTATTCTTGTACTGTTTCCCAAGATTAATTTTATAGAAAATCTGATTTTTTTAATTTTCGTAAAGTATCCTACATAGCTAGAAAAGATACATCAAATCTGATAATCTAATCACGTAATGAACACCAGCGTGTTTACAATCCACTCATTGGTCCTAGTTTTCTTCTGTGCATTAAATGCTTTTGGGATTAAAACTGTCAGCATAAATTGTCTTTTTGGCGAAGATTACAACCGTTAACAACTTGCCTTACTTGCCGAATGCTCATATTTCGTCTACTTTTAATTGATCGATCTGTCTTTAAATCTATAAGAAATATGATTATACTACCCTCTAACAACAAAATCACCCATCGATCCTCTTAAAAGTGCCATTATTATTGTCATATTATAATTCTATATACTGATCATCACTTATATTAGTTTCGGATACGATAATCATACTTTTTGACATCGAATTGTTGTTGGTTAATTTAGTTGATGCTCAATTATTATTTCGAGTATGAATGCTAAAGAAACGTTCTTCTGCGTTTTTTTAAAGTTTCGATATAAAGCAATCACGAACACAAAGATGAAGGGCATGATTACGAGTAAATGAAAATGCCTTTCAGCAGCCCGGCAAGTTCCTGTTTTTACTGCTGCATCATCACAAAACAACGCAAAAATGCATGACATATTTAGATATACAGTAGCAAGCATTTTATCAATAATTGTTTTCAATCCCTCTGCGTCTCCCTTTTCCCGCACTTTAGATAACCACGCAAAAATTCTTTCTTTTTCACGTATATATATTGACATTACGGTATCTAGTGCCGCAACTTACGCACCATTCATCCAAAGTATATGATACTATTTTTTGTACATTTTGGTTTAGCGTTTGTCTTAGTTCCTCTATTTTGCCTTTTGCAAAAGTCTTTATATATAGCAAAATTTTGTTATTAGGGAAAGGCATGCTTAACCCCAGTAGTTTTTTAGTTTTTTAAATCTAAATTTAAAATTTGGTTTATAGCCAAACCATCAATCGCAGCCAGGTGTGCATTTTAATTTTCCATTGTTTTTTTTTGAACACTAGGGACACTCGTCGTTACTAAACATGTATAACTGGTTGCTATGGGGCATCATCGTATTCCTGAGACGTGTTAAAACCATGCATCGATTGAATATATTTATGTTTAAGTTGGATCCGTTTTTTACATGAAAGGAGTTATAGACATTTGTTAAATTGTGCTCGATCAGGGTCGTTTTCTAGTTTTTAAATATGACTCCATATGTTTTTTTATTTTTTATATATAAGGGGTGTTTTTTTTACTGGCCAATAATTTTAAATTGGATTTTGTAAATTTTCATTTTTTAGAAAATACAACTTTTTAATAAATTTAAAAAATACTATTCAATAATATTAAATAGCAAAGCTTAGACAAATTTTTTGTATCTAGAAATTAAATCATTTGATTCAAATAATTTGAATTGCAACCCCTAGTTGGATTTTTATTTTACAATGCGCTTTTTATTGTATATAAAAATGTGTCCATAATTTATAATATAGTAAATTATTTTCTATACATCAAAAATTATTTACTTTATATATTTATTAAAAAACTGATTTAATATTATAAAAAACCTGGACAAGTCTAATGACTAAAAATGCTCAAAATTTGTAAAAACCATGTTTTAGTGTTTACATTAAAATTTTTGTTAGTTTTTTTAATTTTGGTATTTTTTATTAAGTTGAAAAATGCAACGACTACTTGTTAATTACTAACAACACAAAACAATTTTTTATATAAAACTATAATAACTTATTTATTTCATTGCTTGCAGTTAATTTTCGTTTTAATCAGTTTATCTTGACTCTAGTTTATACTTTTATGACGCATATAGCGTCACTTTCAAGGCTAAATCATAGTTTTTTGCTTGTAGAAAGCAGAGTCAAATAGTCCTGTAATAAGCACGTTTTTTAATGTCTATTTAGTAGGATTTTTAAAAAACATAAATGGATGTAAATCGTAATTACGTATATTATAATTTAGCAAAATGCAGACTTAAAAATATATGACTAAATTCTCAAATAAACAAAAAGTTATCGTTCTTATAACATGACTAAAAATTGCTAGAAATTAGATTCTAACAGTTAATTACTTTATTTTGAAGCTGTTTGAAGAGTAACACGATACGCCATTTGGAAATTGGTATTCGGATTGTATCCATATGCAAAAAATAGTTTTAAGGTTTTGTACGGATACTACTGTATAGTTCCCTGGTATGGTATCAATACAGTCTAGATCAGGGTCGGATTTAAGGGGGGCACCGGGGCCCAGGCCCCCGGGGCCCCGCGTATTTAACGGATATAAATTGTTTTTTATGAATACAATATTTCTAGTTTCTTGGTAGAATAGGTGCACATTTTAAAGCTTTTTGTTTATTGGCAATTAAGCAAACGCAGTGTTTTATTTAGAACAAACAAATTGTATTAACCTCTTTAAAAAAATAAAATGTAATAAATTACATATATTTAAATATATTTAATTGTGCTTAAAGAAAATATTAAAACACTATATTATATTAAAAAAACAACCCATTAGGTATACAAAAATAGAAACAGATTATGCTTTCAAGAATGCAAAGTCAGTAACAAACAAAAAAAACACAAATATTAGAACTACAGATACAAAAGATACATACCCGGAAAATACAAAAAAAAAACTATTCGTATGTAAAACTAATTTAAAACTAAATAATAACAAAAAAATAGCAAAAAAATTCCCCCATAAAAATACACACAAAAATATAAAGGGGGCTGCTAAAAAAAAAAAGTGCCCCAGACCGCTGATGTTGTAAATCCGGCACTGATTGGATTTATATTACAAGTTTAAGTATTCTTGTAGCTCTAGATTTACGTGCTGTCATAGTCAAAAGATAAAGATAACGCGCAATGAATATAGAAAACAATACAAAGAGTTACGTCAATAATATGATATGATTGTCTCTGCATATTAGTAGTTGTTTTATAATTTTTTGCATAAATTGTGCGTAAATTCGAAAACACCAAACACTAAAAGCAGAAATTTGTCTTTTTTATCGTAAAATGAGTGCTTTAGAATTTTTGGGATTTAATTTCGTAAAAAAAAGGCCTGATCATAGATAATTAAAAAAATTCGCAATGATGCAAATCCATTAGTAAAATCATGAGATTTACAGCAAACAGGACAGAATTAAAGAAGGCAATTTTGATAACAATCGTGCTGACAAATAAGTTATGTGTAGGCACACCCTACAACATAGAGTCCCAAAGAAAAAGGGAAGATAAAGAAAATATGACCTGTAAAAATGATGAGAATTTTAAATTATTAATACGGAGCCGACTTTGAATAAGAATACATTCTTTTTAGTCATTAAAAAATGCACATGGTAATCCGATGTATATGAGTCCATACACACAAAATACTATAAAAGAAATATTTGGCTATCTAATAAAAACCTAAAGCATTGCCTGAATATAAAAACTCATAGTAAGTAGTAGTGCCAACGATTTAAATACTATTGATATACTCACATGGCGACATTTTTAAGCACATAACCATACTATGATCTTCTTTATTTTATTATTCACGAGAACTTTATAACCTTTCTACGTAATGTAGAATGTAGTGGACCGGGTTAGCCTCGACAATTGCAGATGTATAACCTATGGCATGCTAGATTT